>JAPSGF010000035.1:147263-221241 GCA_035772895.1 Perdix hodgsoniae
GGCCAACAATATCCTGGGCTGCATCATAAGAGGGGTGGCAGAAGAGCCAGGGAAAGGATTGTCCCTGTCTTCTCCACCCTCGTGAGGCCCCACACAGAGTACTGCGTCCAGGTCAGGGGCTCCCAGCACAAGAAAGATGTGGAGCTGTTGGACAGAGACCAATAGGAGGGGCACAAAGATTATCTGAGGGCTGGAGCACTGCTCCTACAAAGGCAGACTGAAGGAGCTTGGCTTGTTCAGCCTGACGAAGGCTCCAGGAACACCTCACTGTGGCCTCCCAATACTTAGAGGGAGATTATAAACAGGAGGGAGACTGACTTTTTATACAAGTCTGATAGCGATAGGACAAGAAGAATAGTTTTAGCTAAAGGAGGGGAGATTTAGATAAGGTTTGACGGGGAAGTTTTTCACTGAGAGGGTGGTGAGGTGCTGGAACAGGCTGCCTAGAGAGGTTACTGATGTCCCATCCCTGGATGTGTTCAAGTCCAGGTTGGATGGGGCCCTAGACTTGATCTAGCAATTGGCAACACTGCCCATGGCAGGGTGGTTGGAACTAGATGATCTTTGAGGGCTCTTCCAACCCAAGCCATTCTATGATTCTAATATATTAATAGGATGCTGTTGTCATGATTACCTAATACATTTCTCCAGCCCTCATGTAGAATAGTGCAGTGCCTCAACCCTAGTCCTTTTCAGCTTTCTTGCACAACAACTTAGTTCTTCAGAATTCTACATGCAGCTTTACACCTCTTTCTGCTTGTGCATTCAAGACACGGTAGCACTGATTGAAACTAGAATGAAGAGTAGATGCTACACTTAACATCAGAACAAGGATGTTCTTTTGAAAATCATTTGCTTTCTTTACTGTTTTCTCTGAGTCCCAGTTAACTTGACAGTGAATCATGATCAGCAAAGACTAGTTGCTTGCTTTCACCTACATCTATTCAAAATGATTGTGTCAAGTTGTTTTCACTAAATGGCAATGTTTCATCTTTGTTACTTTCTGGTTACAGGGATACAATTGCTTTTAATAGGAAATGGATACAATGATGCCCAAATACCAGTTTGTAGATTGCCTGTCCTCAGAATTGTACTTCTTTATCCCTTTATCTGTACTCCTTATAAATAGCCTGACGTTAGTCCTGATGTGGGATGCTGATAAAATAGTGGACATATTTCAAGACAGATTACTGTATTTAGAGGGAGGCTCAAAAGACTCTTTTTTGCAAGCTGTCTGCCTTCTGTATTTCAAAGAACTATGAAGAACTTACGAATTTCTGAAATAAGACATGAAACCTGTAACTGTCTCAAAGAGGAATTGGTTATTTCTCAGCCTTCTATTGGCTGAGCCTATCTATTTAACCTAATACTTTGGGGGAGGAAAAAACAAAAAAAAAGCCACACTTTTGACTTGTGAGAAAGCGAATAAGTAAGTACTGAGTACTGGGCTACATCCAAAGCTGTCTCCTAAGCCCTGAAGATGACTGCTTCTTCAGTCTGTCACCTTCAGTCTTTGTTGATAGTGAGTCTCCAGAATCCAGAGAAAGTCATTCACTATTGGGATCTAGGGAGTAACTGTGGAAAAATCAAACCCATCTATTGTGAGAAAAGTGGGACTGATGCAATTATCTGTACATGCTTGGTTTTTGGTGGGTTTTTTTTTGCTTTTACATCCCCCCTCCCCCCAATCCCCTTCAATGTATGCTGTATTTCAGGTTTCAGGCCACCACTACCACAGACAGCAGCCACATTCTTTGGAGAAGTTTATTAAAATATATCCAAGAAGTAATCAAACATTATCTAATAAGTCAGGAGAGAACTGAAGTGAGAGAAACATCTGTACAGAGGACAGTGCTGTAAGCTTTTGTTTTACATGCTTTATTTCAATGTTTCACAGTTTAGTTATTGTCTACAAAAATATAATTTCTGAAACTCTGAGTCCTCTATAAAAAAGCTGGTCAGCAGCAGTGACCCTGACAAACAGAATGTACCTTGGGACAGTATAAGCACCTCCTGTAAGCAGGTTAGTGAGGGTAGGGCACTCCTGCCTCACCCTAGGAAACTTCTGTTCTTTGGGAATAAAGCTCTGCACTAGTTTTGAAGGAAGGTATTTTAAGAGGGAAAAAAACATCCCTCCACTTCTGTATACTGCACTAAAGGAGGAGTGAGTCAGTTTATCACACATGAGAGGGTGCTGTTGAAAGGACTTGGCACTCATGGGATGGAGAAGACCACAGTATACTTCGGTACTTTTTTCTATGAGCTGTCTGTTCAGAACAGCCTTTGGTCTGGTGATGGCAAGTTCAGTCTACACACAGAGGTACAGATGGCATACAAGCAGAGTAATTCTACAAGCACAAAGAGAGCCCTTCACTGAGGATGTCATGGTCAAGGTTCTGTTTAATTTTTACCTCAGCATTTTCTGCTGAGGCTCTCATCAAGAATATTGCCTTCATATCCAATCACTCTGAACGGTGTTGGATAAAGCAGAGCCACTATCACTGTCACATTCCACCCATAAGAGAAGGGATGCCTAGATTCACAAATACAATCACCAGTGCTATCAGCTTCAACTCCTCAGCACCCATAACAAAGTATTTCTTACATCAATTAGTTACTCCTACATTTACTAGTCATCAAATAAAAAAGAGAAACTCAAAATGTGCCCTAGATGAGATCTTCCCAATCTTCTTCAGACTGCACAGAGCTGCCTGACTGATCTTAAAAATGTATAGATAGATGGATATAGACACGCTGCCTTTAACGAAAAACCATCTACCTTGCATTGTGCTCTAAAATAGAGAAGATGAATGTACCCTGATACTCTGTACTCACTGAGGTCATAACTAGAAGCACCTTACCACAAAATAATCTGCAGACATGAACCTTTACGCAGAGCAGGAATTTTTAAGAGCAAATAAGGAAACAGTAGTTATGGACAGACTGCTTCCCTGATGCAGTAATAGACAGATCAGTTCTCAGTCCCTGAATGAATATTTTTCCCCCATCTGTCTGTCAGAAGAACAGCTTTCTGAGTTAGCAGTTTGCAAAATGTAGGTTACCTAAAAATTACAGAAATCAGAAAAGAACTGCTGGTTATTTTAGGTACGGCTCAAACTGACGTGCTTCTGAGCTCTAAGCTTTCATTCAGAAGAATTCTCCTGTAACTTGCACCTAACACCAGTCCCAGTCTGACCTGGTAAACCTGAGCAGCCAAGGAGGTATAAGGATTTTAATTAGAATCAGCATGATCCATGACACACAGAAGCCAACCTTCATAACACAAATACCTTACCAAAAAAAGACACTCAACACTAAAGAACAAATATCTCACTAATGCTGAACAGTTTAAAAGTGTTAAATTGGGAAAGAAACACCTGAAGCTTACATCCTGTCTATTTTTCTTTCTTGAATTGCCAAAGCTTTTCTGTTGTTGTTTTTGTGTGGTTGGAGGGGTGGTGGCAGCACAAACAGGTGGGCGCATACAGGGAAAGGAATGAATGACTTCACTGTATCATTAGTAAGCTAGATAGTAAGCTATTACATAAACACAGTGTTGGAGAATAAAATAAAAACAGGGAAGAGCTTGAAATCTTTGCTACTCTGAAGGCTTTGCTCAACTTCTTGAACTGTAAACAGCCTAAACAGATTATTTTGTCCGCTCCTCAAAGTGTATTTCTAATCTGTTCCCATCTATTCAGCTCCCAGTCACAGACACACAAAAGCAAGGCAGGTAAAACCACACACAGGGTATGCCTCCTGTGTAGCACCTAGTGTAACAAGATGAAATAGAAAAGAATATTTAGAATTAAGGAAAATCTCCTGGGGAATCTGTTTTGCTGAAGTTTCCACCCCCTCAAAGAAGTGAATCAATTGTCTGGGACAAAGAAACAGAAAAATACTTCAGAATAACAATCCTGCCTTGGCTTCAGGTGATAACAACTGTGTTCTCTTCTCCTTTGTATGAATAAGCCTACACGAACAGCCTTTCTCCTACATGAATAAGCATTATGATACTTAAAAAAAAAAAAAAAAGCTCAATTTTACTCTGCCCTCTACTGAAGATGCAACATATGCTAGTAGAGCTACACTAACTGGACTAATCTGGTCAAGCCTTAAAAGGTTTCTCCATCAGCAGAGACTAGTGTCACTAGCACTGCTGTGCTACTTCTAATTGGTGCAGTTATGCCTACAAAGCTCTGTAGAACACAGCTTAGAATTTTAACATCATATACTCTGTGAATAAACAGCGTCATTAGACTGAGGTACGCGTGTGCAAGGAACCAGCAACTGCAGCTGCAAATTATTGCTACTTGCTGTCTCCCAGTGCAATTTTTTCCTATTTCTGCATTTTCTCATCTTCTCTGAGGTACATTCACATAAGTAAATTATTTTGAAGCCTTGCAAACACAGTGGCCACTGGAACACATCTGATGACTTTTTAAATTCATTTCAAATTATTTACAAGGCTGACTTTGAAACTGTTATTTATCTTCAGGCCTATTACTGCATAGACAAAACTTACAGTCATGAACAAGCACTGCTTGTGCTGTCCATTCTCATAGAAAACCTTAATTAAAACAAGCAAGGTAATGCACAGAGCTGAAGTTGCATTTTACTGACAGCATAATACAGACAAGTCACAACTTCTCCAATTTATTGATCTTTTTCTGATATTTCCCATGTCTACACTTTGAGAGGTACAGCCAAAAGGAACTTACACTGCTACAACTGAAAAACATGCCCTGAAGTCTGCTGTTAGGGACACTGAAGGCCATCCCTGATCAGGAGGCATTACCTCTTCTATATTCAAGTGCACTAGAACAGTTCCCTGTCACAGACAACTGAGGCAGACACATAGGAAAAAAACACTGGTTAAACCAAGTATTTCCAAGGGGAGGCAAGGTCACTGCTGCCCTGCCCCAGAGAAGGAGAAAGATTCACCAAGAGATTATAACTAAAAGGGTTACAAAAATAAAGGCAAGACCTAAAGTTTGCCAGTAATGAAATGCATTGTCCTGCCCTGCATTAACAAGAAACAGTCTCTGCAGGGCGTTAAAGAAAGTCCTAGCAGAAGATACTTTTTTTTTTTTTCCCCCCTGCTGCCAGAGAAGAGAAGGTAAAGATGCTGCTACTGATCAGCAGGAATCTCTCTGTCTGCATCCAGTTTGCTTGTCTCTCCTGGGGAAGGGGTACGCGGTGCAGAGTGGGAAACAGAAGGGATCCCATGAGCTACAATCCCTTCCACTACTGGTGGTTCTGGTAGCCCAGGGGTGGTTACTCCCACTACTCCTGGAGGAAACCTGAAACCAATAGAAACATAGAAATTACATGCTTGTCTAGCAGTTATGCAAGGGGAAAAGAGACGTGTGTGTCCTCAGACAACTGAATACGAATTTCCTCTTTTAAGCAGAGCTGCTCCAAAACAGAACACAGGGAAAGTCTCCAGAGCTGAAGAATAGCAGTTACCACCCATTACCAATTTACACTGTTCTCAGACAGACAGAGGCAGTTCTAAGTAATGTACTAAGCATGTGGAAGACAGGTGCTAAAATTGTAACCAGTGGGAAACAGCATAAGACACAGTGTGGAGGTAGCCTGAAAAGCTGGCCTCTCCAACAGAAAGAATGCAGTTTACCACCTATCTTTCACCAGGCTTCAACACAGAAAAGAGCTAAACTAGAAAAACAGTCAAAATAAGATGAAAAATAGTAAAGACACCTATGAATTGCTGGTGAACCCTTTACTTCCATGTGGCCTCCTTATACCTTCCTTCTCCATAAATACATCAGAATCTGTGTAGATATCTCAGAGAAAGGAAGAGAATATATTTCCTATTTTACAGACAGGAAAAAAACAGATGGGAAACAAGCTATCCACAATCCCTTGGCAGGTCTGTAACAGCCTGAAATATAACCCATTTGGCCACTGCCTAAAACTACTGGACAATGTCTTTTTAAAAGTCCTCATCTATGATGCAGGTAAGAACCATGTTTTATTTATAAAGCCACAGCAATATACACACCTTCTGCATGTTAAGATCCAGACCTCTTCAGGCATCCAGCAGGCTTTCTTACATTAATATATCTATTGGAAAAGTCTTGCAAGCATTAGGAAAAATTAACCAGTACCCAGCTGGAACTAAGCATGGACAGGAAGATGTTAAGTCCTGGAATGGATTGAGGAGTGCTGCTGTTAAGTTTTTGCACAAAGCTCATTTACAGTGTACGAAGACACAAAAGCACATCTGCTTGTAGGTACAAGCAGTTCTCAAGCCCCAGCAGTGATGGCTCACCTACTGCAGCAGGAAGATATGTTTGGAAGCAATAACTCAGACAACCTACATATCTCACCTGTACGCTGCAGCTCCGTTGAGTTCTGGGTGGACACTTGCAGGATCAATACCGGACCACTGAGCTGCTAACAGCAAATACTCCTTATTAACACAGTTCCTCAAAGCGTCAGGTATATGACCTGTGGGAACACCAAGAATGACAAACAAAACAAACGAACAAATAAAAACAAGAGAGAAATAGCAGGGAAACAGGAGACAAACAGAAGAAAAGTAAAAAGGAAATGCTCAGCATCTTTTCCATCTACTCCCATATGATAACAATGTTCAGAGGAGTCTCCCTTGCCCAACAGAGGAAACTGATCCTTTCTTACCACTTCCGTGACTTTGGGGAAACCACTGGCCACATAAACTGCAATTGCCAAGATTTACCTTCCCTAAGAGACATACTGCGCTACTCCAAAAAAACTGCACAAAGTAACTGTTAAAGGAATTACTGCCAAGGATTTAGAAAACTTAGTAAGAAATAACAACCCTTACGTCTTCCAAAGGAAGGAAACTGCCACTTCAGCATTAGTTACTAGATTCTTAAGAGGCAAACAGACAACTATCAACTTACACTCCAGTTCCAGAGACTAGTTAACGAGCCTAATATTTAAAGAACAGTTAGCAATTTCAAATCCATAGTCCTTGCAGTGAACTAACAAAAAGACTCCTAATTCATCAGCAGCTGCAGAACACAGTCTTCCTCATTACCTGTAATAGCTCTGCGGATCTCTTTAGCTGCATCTTCTCTGGATTCAATGGAAGCCTGCTCACTGTACCAGGCAGTGTGTGGGGTGCAGATCACATTGGGTGCATCTTTTAAGGGCCCCTGAGCAAAGCTGTGGGAAAAAAAAAAAGTGGTTTCTCTCCAGAAGTGATAATCCTACTTGTCCTCTCAAGTATCACTGTAATTTAAATAAAAAAGAATCATCTACTGCATGAATCATAGGATAACACAGGCACATAGGCGCAGTTTTACCTGAAAGGCTCAGATTCGTGTACATCCAGTGCCGTTCCTCTGATTCTCCCCTCTTTCAAGGCTTGTGCTAAGGCTTTCTCATCGACCAGACCTCCCCGGGCTGTGTTCACTAAGAAGCAGCCCTGGCGCATCTGGAAAAAGAAAAACATTAAGTGCACTGATAAAGAGACTTTTCAGGGGAGCAAAGTGAATCTTGGAAAGTCTACTGGAAATGAGCAGCAGCCTGCAGTGATTAGATGAGGCCTGGACGAACTAGGAGTGCTCTCACTGCAAAGCTAACCACAGGGGAAATGCCTGCAAGCAATGCCTGAGAAATTTGCTTTTGAAATGAACAAACAAAAACCACAAGACAACAAGGGCAAAAGTGGAACTCTCAAGTTTTGCACTCCATATTCATCCTACTACTTTAAAAAAGAAAGAGGACATGAATCAAGTACACAGCTATACAAAACTGGACTGTTGTATCCAGATGTCTCTCACGAAAGCACAGAAAAACATTCACAAACTACTGGAGTAGAGCCCGAGACTGGCTTTGCAGTGGGCTTGAGCAGAAAGACTTTGGCAGAGCAGTGTAAAGAAGCTTATAGTCCCAGCCACAGCAGATCTAGCTCTAACCAGTACAGCCAATTATGAATTTTAAAGGTAATTTGAAATTATTTAATCACTTAAAACATTCTTAACAATAATTCTTAATAAATTACTTGGCAAGAAAAGATAATCCTATTCTTCTCTTAACAAGAAATTCTATAAGCACAAAGCACAGGCACCCAGATCCACATGCTCCCAGCCTCCAAAGGCAGCAGGAGGCACACGGTAGAGGCAGCAGGATTCACACGCTCTCAGCCTCTGTGAAAGCAGCAGTTTCTGTTTGCATTCATTTCCACAGTGTTCTGTGGAGGAAATCAAGCTCCTGCTGCACCTGTTTAATAGTGAAGTCATTGATGAGGTGATGGTTATGTTCATTCAGGCTGCAGTGCAATGTGATGCAATCGCTGTGCATTAGTAGATCCTGCAGGGTTCCTACTCGTTGTAAACCCAAGGATCGCTCCACTCCATCCGGCAGATAGGGATCATAGAAAATCACGTTGAAGCCAAAGGACTTGGCTCGCAGAGCCACTGCCTGTCCAACTCGGCCTTCACAAAAGAAAACCCACAATCATCAAGGAAAGGTAAAACAAACTTTAAAGACAAGATACTGGGGTAGACTGGAAGCCTATGCTGGAGTTTACTGTCAAGGCCCAAGGTAACGCAGCCTTGGACATTCCTAGGATTGCCATAGCAACCCCAAGTAGGCAATTCAGTGTTGATCTCATGTGGCTAACTCTAGTTCTTCCCCATGCAATAGCCTAAAAGGAGCTCTGTTTTTCAAATCAAGCCTGTACCCTGTTTCAGAGGCAGTAAGAACTTGAAGGAAATGGAAGCTTTCAGGCAACTTTACTGATACAGAGCCTAGTATACGGGGAAACAGTCACTGAGAAGGGCTGCCTGAAAATTCAAATTCTTCTAACAATATGAACAATGAAAAAAATCCCCAAACCCATGACATATACCCAACTCTTCAAGATGTTCATCATCACAGAATAGGGCACTAGCATTTCTTATGAGTCAGTGTGTTTCACAATGAACAGCTGTAGAATTATCCTTTTTTTTTTTTTCCTCTCCAGTCTGTGACTCTTTTGGTTCCCAAAGACATTCAGTTTACTTTTCAGTCTAACAATTCCCATCACTTACCTAGTCCAATGATGCCCAAAGTCTCCCCACGGATACGCACAGCACCTCCAGCCACTTCTCGAATCTGCTCTACACTTGAAGCTCGATTTCCCTCCCGCATGGCCTGATGTAGCCAAGTAACACGTCGATAGAGGTTCAAGATATGGCAGAGGGTGGAGTCAGCAGTTTCCTCAACTGAGGAGGAAGGGATGTTGCAAACTGCAATGCCTACAAAGCCATAGAGTTCATGAGAATTTTATTGTCACGTGACAATAATCCAAAATACAACTCTCTAGTCAGAAGTACTGAAACATAATTCAGTGTTCCAGAACTACTACCAAGAAATGCAGAATTCCTTTCAAAAAGTAGTTCTACAGCAAAATAGATAAGACCAGACAGCTTTTTAACCCCAAGGAAATATCATCCCTTCCTTATATACAGGTATTAATTTGACGCCCTAACCCACTAAAAAAAAATTGAAACAAAAAAACACCAGGCTGAATGAGGACAAATCGATCACACAAGTGACAAAAGAAAAGTTCGTAAGTTTTCTACATTGAAAGATGCACTCATTCCAGTGGTACTCTTGGACAGACTGTAGAAGAATTAAGATGACAGATGGTTAAGCTCTTTCATGCCTCAGTGACCAGATACTGACTGCAAGTAACAGCTTCTCCATGAGCAACACTAATTAATTAATTCATTTATTGCAGAGAAAAAACAAAGAAGTTTGAAATTATATTTAAAAATAATGACATGTAATATACATATTCTAGAAAAACATACAGCCACAGTGGACCATAAAACAAAGGCTAGAGCCATCAGATAAATTACTAACACCAATAGAGTTAAGGTGCTGGAAACCTTAAGAAAGATTACTGTCAGGAAACAGAAAGACGTTAGTGCACTGTAACAAAACCTGGTCAATCCTGAACAACCTACCGCCGTACCCCCTCAAGAAAACAAAACCAGAATCACAGAAAGACAGGCAGCATATGGCTTCACAGCTACTATCCTTCATTCAACAGCCTTCTGCTCCCCAGTAGGGGTAACATCTCTTTGGAAGAGACTTTTTAATCTGGCAAAGTTTTTAGAAAAAACAAAAAACAAAAAAACAAACTTGATTAAAAACAAAAGAACAAAAAGGCCTATTCTGAACCATGACCCTAGCCACTTACAAAACAAGCAAACTTTTCCTCCTCAAAAGTCCACCAGCTATCCAAAAATTAGGGGTAAAATTTAGGTAATGGTTGGAAGGAAATTCAGCAGTGCACCACAAGAGATATTCAACTAACTTCAGATCACAGTTTCATCCCTAGCCAATTAGGAAAGCAAAAGCTACGCATGATTCCAGATATGACTCCTTTTATCTATCAAACACTTGATAATTGCATCACACATTTTGTTTGGAGAAGATGAATAGAGCAGACATGGAAACCTAACTAACTTCTTTTAATTTCACTAGTTATCAGCTCATTCATTTTTCATCATGCATAGTTACCACATGCATTCATGTCTTACATAACTAGGCACATATTTGTGTTTACACGCAATGATATTTGCATGGTAGAAAGCACACACACAACCCTTTGGACCAATCATAGGATTGGGAACATGCAAGAAACAATATCGTACCTCGGAATGAATTAAAGGGACTGGCTAAGCATGGAAATAATCATTAATTGTCCACTGAAAAGAAAACCTGGCTATGAATAAGAAGCATCACACTAGCTCTCCAAAGTAAAAATGGCAAGAAGCAATTTGACAGTGAAAGAACTTTGCCTGCTTAGGTTGAGTGCAGAATGAGGAGGAAAAGGAAAGCTTTGAATCTGAATCAAAAACATGCATGGTAACACTAAGTAGAGAACCCTAGGAGAGAACTAGGACTAGGACTAGGACTAGGTTTGGTATGCAGCCCTGAAGTGTAAAGGCACAGTAACAGGTGGAGACCTTACAAGGAAATTAGCAATCTTTAGCTGAGTGGTTCAGATGAAAACACTCTTTAGACTTCAATCAGGCACTAGACAAAATTGCATTCTTCATTTGTTTACAGCTCATCTGTTCCTACATACCTTGGAACTGTATTCTCTATTACAATTTTAGATATAAATACTTGCACTTAGTTTAAGCTTAATTTAATTTGCATTAAGAAAGCTTTCAAAACACTGGAACAACCTCAAGAAAGAAGGTAAGGAATTCTTACCTGATCCATCTCCCTAAAGAAGCTACAAAGATTAAAGCCACACTTCCATTTCTTTAGTAACAAATAGCATTTTTTGTCACCTGAGACTCTTCCTATGCCTTAACTCCAAAGTTCTTAAGTATTCCATAAAATGTTGTACCAGAATATACCCGCTATAAAAACGTAAAAGAAACTCACTAAACTAGCATCTGCAATGAGCTTACCAAGCATCAGCATTTGATGCAATGCTTTCAGACATCAGTTTGCACAATCATTTTCCCACAACCAATCCAAAACTACCTCACCAAGGAGTTACGACATTGTATTTTAAGTTCCTGAACTCCAGACAATTTCAAAGAATCTCCCACTTCAGCAGAGAAGTTTGAGATCTGAGAATCTTCCTTTCAGGCCATTCCACAGCTCAGATATTTCCCTGCTATGTAAATATGCAGCTCCATGGCAGCTCCCACTATGCAGCTCCAAATCTTTTCACGTAAAGGTTTCAAATGTACTCAGTTATAAAAGCAGAAAAAATGTAGAGCGTTCTGACTCCTCATTCAGTTCTGATCACAAAAGAGCCCACATGGCATCATCATACCTAATTCTGCAGCAGATTTGATGTCAACATTGTCATAGCCACTGCCAATACGCACAATGACCCTGAGGGCTTTGAATTTCTCCAGATCCTGACGAGACAGTGTAATGGTGTGATACATCAGAGCTCCTACTGCTTCATTCAGTACCTACAACAGAAAGAAGTCCAAATCAGTCTTTGCTTCCTTACTCAAAGAGACAGAGCTTTATGTTTAAATGCTCTCACGTTTTCTTCCCTACCTTCTCATGGATTTCCTGAGTTGACTGAGCATCACAAAATGCAACTGTAGCAACGTCCTTCAGGATGGGCATCTCCACAGTGCAATCTCTTCCATCCAGGAGCGCAACCAGCGGCCGTGATGGCATTGGGCCATTCACAGCAGGAGGCCGTATGCCTATTAAGAAAGTCAGCAGGAGTGGTTATATGAGAGATAAGAACTCCGGAGCCCTCATCTGAGGACCTAGAAGTCCCTCAACAACTAGGAAATGAATCTAGAAGGAAAAATAAATAATACTCCCATACCATCGATTCAAATTTTTTTTTTTTTTTTAAAGCACAATCATTAATAAGGTAACGGAAACGACATACTCGCAAACACATCATCTTACTCGAGAATCCTCAAACAAACAGCACTCGTTCAGGCCCAGTCTGCGTTACACCGCCTCCCTCCGGCTCAGCACTCCGTTCCGTTCCCTTATTAAGTGTGCGGAAGCACCTCCGAGTTCGCGGCGTCCCTGACAGCCGACCCTCGCCGCCCCTTCCCGGCCAAAGCTCGCCTGCGGCTCAGCGCCAGGCACGCCGAAGGTGCCGCAGAGGACGGCGCCGCAGGAGACGCGCGCCGGGCAGCGGCTGGAGGGCCCCGGTCGGGCGGGGAGCACCGAGGCCGTATCCCCGCCGCACAGGGGCGGCCGCAGTGCGGGGCCGGACCGCCCACGCGGCGCCGCCGCGGCCGAGGGGCGCCTGCCCGCCTCACCTTCACAGATCCGGTCCAGCCGCTGCCGCTTCACTTTGTGCCGGTCCATGGGCCGGGCCGGGCCGCGCCGCGCCGCGCCGCGCCGCGCCGCGCCAACGCTCCGCGCCGTGCAAAAACGCCGCCGGCTCCGGCGGGAAAGCAGAAGGGCAGGGCCGCGGCCCCGCGCCGCGCGGCACAGCAGCCGCAAAGGCGTCGCAGACGGAGCGCCCCTCGCTTCCGCTTCCGGCTGCCGCCGGCGCGCAACGCCTCGCCCGGCCCCACAACCCTTTGCGGCGCAGCCGGGAGGGAGACCGCGCGGGGCCAACGGGCGGCCGCCGCTGCGCCGAAACCTGCCGCTGGTCCCCGCCCGGGCCGTCCGGCTGCTCGGCCAAGGCCGGCCCTGAGCCGCCTCAGCCCTGCGGGAGCGGCGCCCACCGTCCTGCCGCGAATCGGCGCCCCGCCCGCACAGCCGCCGCGTCCCGGCCCTGCCGGCAGCCACCCCCCCTCCCGCGGGTAGCGAAGGGCCGCCCCGCCCCGCCCGGCTTCGCAGCGTTGCCCCATAAGGGCCGGGCGGGGTCAGAGGCACCGCGTTAGAGAGCGGTGCTGCCGCCTCGGCTCTGCTGGAAGGACGATCGCGGTGGTCCCTTGGGATCTGAAGGCCCTGTATCCTTTCCCGGGGGGCGGCGTGGTTGGGCTGCCCCGTGCTTTGTATCCCGGTAGCACCAGAAGGAAGCTCTCAGTGCTTTGCTTCTAGAGCCAGAAAAAGGTCTGAGCATTTATTTCTGCTCCGTAAATGCATGTTCCCTGCATTTGGAAACTGACCGCTGGCCATATCTGTTTCAAATTCATATTGATGTTATCTCATAACTCTTTAAATCAATAAAAAGTAAAAGGACAAAAATGAGGGAAGAAAGAAAAAAAAAAAAAAAGTTGAGGGTGGAGAGGCAGTAGAGTTAAAATCCATAGAGATACTGACCCCAGTGCATGTGAAGAGACTGCCAGAGTGTGTCTTGAACGATAGGGAAAGGCTACAGAGGGAAACACAGAGTCATCAGAACACAAAAACCCTCACACATCACAGCAGTGGCCAGCTGCACAAACACCGAGCAGCGATGCATACTATGCCAGCTGTCACAGTACACCCTTCAGGAAGCATAATTTTTGCTCCATCCAGAGCACTCGGTCAAAGCCAGTCTTCTCAGAGCACATCTCTGTCCTGCTCATGGTCTTTTAGTCAGTGAACTGTCTCTTGTCCAACAAGCAAGATTCTTCCATCCCCCATGCCGTCCATGGGACAGACAGTTCACGTAGATAAGGGCCGCCATCAAGAGAGACCCAAACAAGCTCAAAAGGCAGACCTGAATAAGCCTAATGAAATTCAGTAAAGTCAAGTGCAAGGTATAGCACTAGGGTCAGGGCAATCCCAGATACATATACAGACTATGAGAACTCACTGACAGTAGCTCTGGCTGAGAATGTAGGAGCTTGCAGCCCAGAAGGCCAACAATATCCTGGGCTGCATCATAAGAGGGGTGGCAGAAGAGCAAGGGAAGGGATTGTCCCTGTCTTCTCCACCCTCGTGAGGCCCCACACAGAGTACTGCGTCCAGGTCAGGGGCTCCCAGCACAAGAAAGATGTGGAGCTGTTGGACAGAGACCAATAGGAGGGGCACAAAGATTATCTGAGGGCTGGAACACTGCTCCTACAAAGGCAGACTGAAGGAGCTTGGCTTGTTCAGCCTGACGAAGGCTCCAGGAACACCTCACTGTGGCCTCCCAATACTTAGAGGGAGATTATAAACAGGAGGGAGACTGACTTTTTATACAAGTCTGATAGCAATAGGACAGGGTGGAATGGTGGTTAGAAGCAGCTCCATCTGTCTGCACAAATGCACACAAAAATTAGCTCATGCAGAATTGAGTGAAACAGCCTGACAGCCTACACATGGGCACCGTGGAGCTACAGTGTAGAGCTGCCATGCTTGTATATTGCAGCTAGTAATCACTGCTACTTGTTTTATTGCTTGGTTTGACCCTTAAGACAGCTTACTTTACTTCCAGGTATCTGTCCCCTGCTTTGGCAGGGGGGTTGGACTCAGTCTCTGGAGGTCCCTTCCAACCCCTACGATTCTGCGATTCACTCTCAGAAAATGGTTCCACATTAATTTATCAGTTTTCATGTAGCAAAATCTGAGAGCAACAGAGTCTAAAGATCGTGTTTGCTAGGAAAAGAAAATCACCTTTTATGCACATCCTCTGGAGATAATAGATAAACATAGCACTGTTCCCCTTAGTATTTTTCAGGCAGCCCTCTTAGGCATCTCTGGGCTGAGGTGATTGTCAGGTAAGTCTCCCCTGCCATGCACCCAGTGAGGCTCAGGGCTCCTGCACGCATGTGGGGAATGGACCCACCAGGTGGCACTCCTGCAGCACTACTGAGGACCGTATTCAATATCTGATGCAGCCAACTGCTATTGCAGCATATCCCATCCCAAGAGAAAAGGAAATAAAGACAGCTCTTTTCTGAGAGACAGCACAAACAAATTTCAGAGTGCAGCAGAAAATCTAGTGCTCCTGAGATGCCTTAGGGCTGCATGATGGGATCTCCTCCCCCAGGCTTTAGTTGGGGGACAGACTCCAGCAGAAACACCCATGTGTACATGTTCATCAAGGAGACTTAGTTTGGTACTCCTTTGTTTTACTTCCAGGTATCTGTCCTCCCCCATCATGTGACCTCCCAGTGAACAGGGCCTTCCTTAGAGACCTAGCTAGAGTATCTGCCTTGCTGTAAAAGAGGTGCATGAGCATATCTGTGATGGTGCCTCAGCCATTGATGCAGCTTCCTTTCAGTGTGGTTTTGTTTAAAAGAACAAAAGAAAAAAAGTCTATGTTTTCACTAAAAAATAAGTGGGACAGTTTACCCCTTTGGCTTGCATGCAGAATCTCACCCTAACTTCTCACCTACTAGCCAAACAGCCTTAGTATTAGGGACCATGTTGCATATGGAGCATGCATTTAAATTTATGCTGACTGACCTTTACCTCTATATAGAAACCTTATTTAAAGCACCTGAGAATAGCGTATGGTGAAATATCTTCCTAGGCTGCTGACATCTTGCTGATAATTTTTAAGACAAGCAATAGTTGGATCCTTAAAAAGAATGAGAGAAAGGAGGGAAGATGTAAAGGAGAGGGTTTCCTGAGGGCAAAGAAAAAAATTGGAAATTTCAGAAATGTTGTTGCCAGGGTCAGAAAAGGTAGAGACATCTGGACATAGAAGCTCTGCTGTAGTCCAAAGTCCTACCATGTGGGAGTGGCTCATACCTAGGTCTTTCCTGATAGACTCTATAGTACCTAATGCTGTTGTTGATAAGATGTAGAGTAAACATTAGACCCTGTGCAGCTGCCCTGCCATATTTCCCTTTGTTTTATAAGCAAAGAGGAGAAAAGGTGCAGGAGTACTAAAAATAAAGCCCTGCTACAAGTCACAGGAGACTGCCACCTCCAGAGCTGCCTTCCACAGTGCTGAAGGTGATGAAGGTGGCAGCAGAGTGCTGATCAGTGATCTTTCCTAGTAGGGTGCCTGGGAGTCCTCTGTCTCATAGTTTGATGAGAATGGAAATCCAGCCAATTTTCTTGTGGGAAACAGAAGCAGGGCTGCTAAGGAATCAAGGGAAAATAATTTAATACATGCTCTGTCACTTCTTTCTTCTCATATCTGTTTAAGTAGCTTGTCAACCTACAAACAGTAAAATAATGTTTTAGATCCTAATCTGTGATTCTGTGATTCAATATAAATGTGCCTCTGAACAGCTGCTACCCCTAAGGTACTACAGTACCTTCCCAGCTCTGTCTCGCCATTGCCACATCCATAATTCTGTATGTTAATTTAGAGATAAAGAGAAAGCAAGCAGCTGCTCTGATACTATGTGGCATGTATATATCAAAATCAGAAAAACAGGCCAGCATTTGTAGATTTCACAGTGCATCATTTAGATAACTTTGAATCAAAGCCTAGTGGAATACATTATTGAAGTTAATTGTTCTATGTTCTTGTCTCTGATAAAAAAAAAAGGAAGCCTAAGGTAGTATAACAATGCTCTCAGAAGGAGCTTCTTTGTTCTCCTGAAAAAAATTTTAGTTTTCCCCTTACAAGTAAGTTTTCATAAGAACTGCTCAGTACTTGGGTTGCTCTAGAATCTGTCACTTAAGCACATGCACTCTAACCACTGCCATGACTAGTTGGTGGGAAGGGCCTCAGAGTCTTTATTCCAACATCTGGTGGCGGTACTACCACCAGCACAAAAGATAGTTGCTACAGCTTTTCCTACAAGCTTTGAAAATGTTTAAGGATATAATGCACCTCCAACACATCTGCAGATAACCTATTCCAGCACTGCACCAACTTCATTTTTACAAAAAAGATACAAAACAATCACAAGCAAGTCAAAAGCCTATGGGTGACAGAGACTGAGGCAGCAAAGGGAGTTTTATGATTGGTAACTACTACAGGCCACCAGGTGAGTCAGAGCCTGTCAGTGAGGCTTCCTACATCCAGCTACACAAGGCACCACAATCATAAGTGCTCATCCTGCTGGAGGACTTCAACCCCCGGATCTGCTGTAACAGTAGCACAGCAAGCTGCAGGCAATCCAGGAGGCTCCTAGAATGCATGAGGATAACTACCTGATGACAGTATGCAACACTGGACCTGTTGCTCACCAATGTAAATGAGCTGATTGATGACCTCAGGATTGAAGGCTGCCTAGGCTGTAGCAACCATGCTATGGTTGAATTCATGCTTTGAAAGGACATGAGACAGGTGAAGAGTAAAACTAGGAAGCTAAACTTTAGGAAAGCTAACTTGCAGCTCATCAGGGAGTTAATTAACAAAGCACACTAGGAAACTGTCCTCATAGCAAAGATGTGGAGCAGAGATGGCAGATCCTTAAGAAGTCTTTCCTCAGGGCACAAGAGCTCTCCGTCCCCAGGTAGTGCAAGTCAGGAAAGGTAGGCAAGAGACCAGCATGGCTGAGCTGGGACCTGCTGGGCAAACTGAAGAGTAAGAAGAAAATTCACAGTCAAGGAAAACAACAGGTATTATAGGGAGAATATAAGAAAGCAGCTATACTGTGTAGGGATAGCATCAGGAAAGCCAAGGCCTGGCTTGAATTGAACTTAGCAAGGGATGCCAGAAAGAACAAAGGCTTCTACAAGTACCTCAACCAGAAAAGACCAGGAGAGAATACCCCACCTAATAAGTGACACAAACAATCTGGTGGTAACAGACAAGATGAAAGTTGAGGTACTTAAAAGTTTTTTGCCTCCAACTTCTCTGATAACTGCTCACCACAGAGCTCTCAAGTATTGGGTTTAGTAAAAAATGATCAGGGAAGTAAAGTCCCTCCCACTACAAATGAAGATCAGGTTTGTGACCACCTGAGAAAATTGAATATCCACAAGTCTATGAGTCCCAATGAGATGCATCCCAGAATATGGAGGAAAGTGGCTGATACAGATACCAAGCCACTCGCTATTATCTGAAAAGTCTTGACAAGTTATAACAATCAGGTAAAGTCCCCAGTAGTTGGGAAAAAATGAAACATCACACCCAATTTTAAAAAGGGTATGAAAGAATGACCCTAGGAACCACCTATCAGTCAGTTTCACCTCTGTGCTGGGAAAGACTGTGGAACAGATCCTCCATGAAGCAGTACTAAAGCATATGAAAGATAAAAAGACATTATGAGAGAACCACTATAGCTTCACTAAAAGTAAATCCTGCTTGACCAAATATAGCAATTAGACAGATCAAAACAAAAGGCACCACAACTGAAGTGTGATGATGGAAGAAACAGCACAATAGAAAGGCCCTGTAAAGAGAAGATTACTCATATATACCAGAAGATTTAAATTTTGAAGAAAAAGATCCACCAAAGAGAAACCTTCAGAAAGAGACCCTTCTAGGGTGGCAATCAGCCCTTAAATGAGGTTTAAGAATGGTGCAGCCAGGCTCCACCCCTTCCTATCACACAGCTCAATTGCCTTCACCTGTGCTCACAGGGCTGACTGGGTCCTTTCCCAGGTGCTCCATCAGTGGTTCAGGCCATGACTTAACAGTTACCATAAAACCAATCTCGTGGCCTTCTATGATGATGTCACTGCATCAACAGACAAGGGAAGAGCCACTGATGATTCTATAATTCCTGGCAAAAATAATTTTCACAGTATTCAGTCTGAATCACCCACATTACCAATTGAGGCCATGATCACGTCTTAAGTCATCTGCCCATTATCAACATAGGTTTGGCTTTGTCACTGTCGCAGAAATGCTGAGTCATGGTCTGAAGCAGTGATTGAGTGCCTGGTGGGAATTCAGGGTCAACCCAGGGGAGCTCAGGTGCATGCAATGTACCTGAGTGACCAAAATGGGTGGATCCTGGCTCCACCCCTTTCCAGACCTCATTTAAGGGTTGGCTCTGGAAGTGAGGGTATCTTTTTCTGGAGGTTTCTGTCCATCTGAGAATTTCTGAAGTTTTTTTTTGTTGTTGTTGTTTTTGTTTGTTTTTATTGTTGTTTTGTTTTTTTTTTTTAAATAACAATAATTCCATTTCAGTTTATTTGATACAGTGGAAGACTTTGTTACTCTACTATTATTACTGCACTTTTCAATTGTGTTATAGCTTTATAGCTATCCTTGTAATTCATCTTCTTATGCCTGTATGTTGGTCGCAAGCTCCCCTTTGCTAAGCAAGCAACCAAGTTTGGTTAACTTCTTCTTGATATGTATGTTATTTTCTTGGTAGCCTCCTGCTGGATTCCTGCAAGTTCCTTCAGATCTCATTTGAACTCTGGGGTTAGGGGGTTTCACATAACACCCTAGGTGTAGTCACTTAAGTGCTAAGTAAATAAAAACCACTGCTTTTGGTTTGCTGTCTGTGTTCTTTCTAGTGTAGTACAGAATGAATTGTCTTATTCAGGATCAGAGCTTGCTCATGTTTGTAGTAACCTCTAGGCTCTTTCTCTGAGGCTGCTTCTCAGCTAGCTGTTTCCTAGCTAGAATAGATTCATGGTACTAGCTCTGCCTTGTTACAGGGTTCAGTCTCTCACCTTTCAACTGCACATGATCTCTGTTAATTCAACTTTCGCGTTTCTCAAGGTCTCTCAATTGAAGGTCTAGGTTCAGCTTACTAATCACTCCCTTTAAATGACTATTATTGTAGATTGTATTTTCCTTTTTTTGTAGGATGACTTTTTAAGGGGAGTTATTTTAATTGAAGATGCAGTCTATGTGTTGGGTTATATGACTCTTCATCTGCACCTAAATGTTTTTGATATTCCCACTAAGAGTGATACTGAGGCTAAAATACAAGAGCAGATTTGAATGTTTTCTTTGTGGGAGCGTAAGAGTAAAATGGTATGACCTGTAAGTGGCTAAATACTACAGGTACGTAGGCAGAAAACTATAGGTAACTGCTTTGGCTGTTAAGGCTCTGAACTAGCATCAACCATGAGCAGCCAGAGCTGTTTAGGGAACTGACACTTATGCTAGGAAATAAAAGAGGCTTTTGTTTGGTTTTCTATGAATACAGGCACTAACTTCTACAGGGCTGTTTGCTTTGGGTTAATATTTCTGTAGTGTACAGGTGTTAATATGAGCTGTGAGTGTCTGCTGTCTGTTACCAGTCTAGTAAAGAGCGGAGTGTGGCGCTGTAAATATTAGGCTAGGCAGAGAAGTGTTTGCACAGCTTTCTCTGTGCTGCCTCTTGTGGTAATACTCCACTACTATAGACCTCCTCATAAACAATCTGGTGTTCAGCAGTCAGAGTCTCAGCTTTCTTCAGTATTGTGAAGTAAAACTCTACTTCTGACTCAAAAAGCACTGCAGTGCTCAAATCTTGCAAGATGTAGTGAAATCACCAGTGTGTATCTTCAGAAGATTAGTACTGCACAAAATAAGATACGCTAACCACTTCAGTGTAGGAATACAAGAAAAACTCTTCAGAGCAGTAGCTATGGAGCAAGACAAACAGTGTGAGAACCAAGGATACCTCTAGAAGAAGAGGGGAAAAAAACAAAAGGAATGGCTCATGGCTCTGATTGGATAAGTGCCCACATCCATGGTTAAGGAGTGTACTCTGTTGATATGTAAAGGTGGGTGGAAAAGTTGTAAGGGCAGATGGGAAAGTTAAACAAGGAAACTTGTGAATGTATATAAGTCACGTGAGGACTTATAATAAAAGACTTAAATCATATCTGAGTCCATACGTCAGATACTGCACTTCAGCATATAGAACAAACAAAGTACTTCAGTCAGTCTCACTGTTCATTGGTAGTGGCAGTTCCAGATGCAGAGAAGAAATGGCTAGCATATCACTGAAACTGCTGCATGTTCTAGTACAGTGCTAGATAGTCATTTCAGAAGGAAACTAAGAGTCTGTGCTCTTGGTTTATTCTGAAGGGCTTCCCAGTAAAGACAAGACAGGTCTATTGCTGTTGATTTGAACAGATGAGAAATGTGAAACAATACTCTCTTTCAGACACCACAGGGATCTTCCAGCCACCAAAGAGAGGAACCAGCAATGAGAAAATGGTACCAGCATGATAAATGGATTCCCTATTCCATGCTTAATCTACAATTAGAATTAGCATAGGTGTATCCAAATCTACAGGATGAGGTCTTGTGCTGTGCCTAGTTCTTCATAAGCTGAAAGCAAAATGAGTAAGATAAACAGAGATCTTTTCAATGAATTTCAAGGAACATCACAAAGGCCTGGCTGGATTTTTCTCAGCTAAAGTGTGGAGTAGCGTGGAAACTGAGCTGTACAGCTATTGCAGTGACCAGACATTAATCAGGGCTACCCTGCTCAACTTAAAGTTATGCAATCATTGCCATTACGACCCTCATTGAAGTTATTGTTGCCACATAGTGCAACAAAAGGCCTTTGTACATGCTCTGATCTTGACTTTCTATAAGTTTTTTTTTATGAACTGTTCAACATGAAAGCAACAGGTAGGCAAGCTCTATATCAGAGTTGAAATCAATAGTTATAGAGTTCATCAACACTGTCATTATCAGCCACCCTTACAACTACATACACAAAGGCGCAGCACACCAGATTTCTTTAATTCTCCTCTTCCACTCCAACACTGAGCCAGGTGGATTGGAAAAGCTGAAACGTTCCAGTTTTCAGAGTTTCTGTTTGTAGAAAGAAGAAAGCAAATGCAGTATTAGACAAAGACAACAGAGAATGCATTATAAAAAGTCTTGGATTAATCACATGTGGTACACGCAGCCTCACAGGTAGCATGTAGACAACACTCAGAACTCTAAGATCAATGGCTAGTCAAACATCTCCCTTTACTCCAAGGCATGTTGGAGCTTTGAAGATGTAACAAGATGATGTGTATGCCAGTAAGCATCTATTACACTGAAGTGAAAAGCAAATAGGTACTTCAGAGAAAAGGAGTTGTGTCCAAAATTCTGGCTTTTATGGTAAATGCTTATCAGGGATTCATGGAATGACCTTGGAGTAGACATTCCTCTAAGTCCCAGTTTAGCAATCTGTTAACAGCATATTGATTTCTCAGTAGTAATCTAACAGAAAACTAACTTCAATAATGTCTTTTTTCTATGAAGTTGTAGGTACTACGTTTTATAGAGTTCATTTATGCTAATCCATTTATTCTAATAGCTGCCACCAAAATATTAGGGAAGTCATTACTACTTCTTATCAATAAGTCAGTGGGGTCATAGAAAAATGCAGCTGAGATACCGTGTTCATGTGCGTATAGGAAAAAAAGTTATTTCTACTGGGGTCGTTTGAGATGTCCTCTGCATAAGGTCAGGTACTAATATTTTCCATTAGAGGCTGTTGGATTGTAATCTACATTGCAAAGACCAGAGGATCCTCCATACTCATGAATGATGAAACAAAAGTGAGAATCAAAGTAAGGCTGTATTCCAGAGGGAAGGTGAGGTGGTGAGGAGAGGAAATACAGCGTGTATTAGTTTTGCTGCCTGTAGTGTACCAGGGTAGTGAGAGAGTTCCTGACTGCTGTAAAAGCAGTTGCTCTCTTTGGCTGATGATTTTCAGTGTAACAAAACCACACAACATCCCTGAGGATGAAATAATGATGAAATGAGCAATGCAAATCTGATGCCCGATCAGCTTGTATATAGCTGTCCTCTTTAGTCTCAATGCACATCAGGAAGGGCATAATTTACCTCTGAGAATAAAAGCTGAGGAAATGGTTTTCTCCTGGAGTCAGGAGTCTATCTTCATGGGATTGGGGCTCAGAAGAAGGGGAATGCAACTTTTATTATAACACTGGCTCTGGTTGAAAAGTAACTGAGTGCCTACTTGACCATAACATTACTGAATGTTTCTTTCAGCTCTTCTGTCATAATATCCCACTACAAATATACGTGCAGAGATTATACCCTCCAACTGGTTGCTGGGGTGCAAATGCTCTCCAGACTATGAAAAGTGTGACTGTGCAGCTCTGAACTCAAAGAATTCACAGTCAAATTGACTTCCTTGATGAATTTGAGCACATTTGTAACTCAAGATCCCATATGTAAATAGTAGAAGTTATCTAGAACTTGTTTGAGAGTAAGTACCTGAGTGATGGTGAAGCCCTGTGAATAGAACAGTGCTTACTGCAGGAGGCACTGACTGGATGTTGAGAACAAATCCATGAGGACAAGAAGGAAAGGAACAAGGTGACCAATTTCTGCATATGTTTAACTCCCATACAACCCTGAAACTATGCACAGGATTAACACTTTCATTTTGGGCAAGATAAGATATGGACATAGATCTGAGAAGAATTTACGTCCTATATTCCACAGCCATGTCTCTTTCATTACAGGACTTGATGACCTCACTTACCCCAGTCCAGCCAAGACCCACATGAAACCACAAAGAGTAAAATAGATAACAAAACATGGAACTGAGGCTAAATGCTGAGGAAATCAGATCAATGTTAATCACAGTTCCTACAGCTGCTTAAGAAGGTCAAAGGCCTGGACCTGACAGGGAATTAGAGAGCCTGATTTGTGAGATATTTAATATTACACTAGTAGATGGTTCCCATAGGTTAGAGTTAGCCTATAAAACTACAAACAGAAAGAGTGATGAAAGCACTAGTCATGAGAGGCTGGTAATTATCCAACTCTCCAAGATGTGTAATGAGGTTAAAGTGCTGCTCTGTATGTGTGCATGGGGAAGAATAAACAAATAACCTTATACGTCACGGGTCCCAGGCATGTGAGCAATCAGAAGTCGAGAAAGGGATGTTTCCATCACAGTAGGCTGGTGTGCCGGCTGGTGAAGTGGCCAGCACTTCATCAGACACTAAGTAAGAGTTCCTCTGCTTGGCTACTCATCAATGCAGCCTGAAAGCACTGCTGCAGCAAATGCATTTAATATGGAGGGAAAATATTTCCTTTTCCATTTCTATCCACTATAAAGAGTAACTCAAAACTGAATTAATGAATTAACTTCTGTGGGATTTAGGTGAAGATTTATGATCACAAGATCAGAAAAGTAGCCTGGAAAGGACTGTTAAAGATTCTCTCATCTATCCTCTGGTACCCACTTAGACTGACCTGCTGAAAGCTGTTCCTAAGGATCCCCAGTACCGATGAGCTCTTTTCTCTCTTCCCTACAAAACTTGTTCTGTTACAGAAGAAATATTGGTTCTTGACGAATCTGCTTTGAGGACTAATAGGAAGCCTTTTTGTTTCCCACATGCTAGCAGAATGTTTACATGTGCCAGAATTTTCCCAGAGCTTGATGTTAAGATTAATGGTTTATGTTAATTCCTTTTTCAAGGTACAGAATGTTTCTCTTTTCCTGTGAGCTGCTTTATATTGGTTCCCTGAATTTACTGGAACCTGTCTTTGTTTAGAAGAAGCAAAAAACAGTGTAAAAGAAACAACAGACTAAAGATCACAGGCTGGTAATCACTATCATCCCGATTACCCTTCACAAAGTTATACCTGCTGCTACAACTTGGTCTAGCAGAGCTTCCCTTCCTGTGGCTGTTGTCTTCAACTGGACTGAGGAAGGCAGCAACATCGACCACAAACCTCCTGAAGCATTTGTACTCCTGCACTGGGGGATATCTGGGCTGCTGTAACCTCACACCTTTTTATAAGTAAGTTTCCTTCTCCGAATTTTTCTTCAGTCCTCCCTGAATGGTGACTGAAACAATTCTCAAAGTTAGAAAGGCTGCATTCCCTCCACCGTTTGCCTTAAGTTCCCCCAACCATCAGACTTCAGTAAGGGCTTTAAGAATGGTGAGAACATTATCTCTCCTTGAACAAGGAGTGAGCTCCCAGTGTTTGTGGACAACTTCACAACCAGAAGCATTCTCTTACAGGAGTAAGCAGAAGGATCTTTTTCAAAACCCAGGAACAGGAGAGCAGCATGGAATTGGACTGCGAATGCTTAATGTGTTTGCACAGTTATTACCCTTTCTGTTGGGCTTTTTGGACAGATGGAGTTGGTCTCTCTTCTTGTACAAACAACTGTTCTGCCAAAAGCTCACCTTATTTTCATATGTTAATGTATGTGTCAGACTTACTTTTTTCACATTGTGCATTGGTTAATTTGATCTTGGTATGGAAACTGAAAAGAAGGATTTGTTCAAAAAGAAACACGGCTGCCTAAATGTTGAGTAGGCTCACGGTGTCCTGCTCAACAGGACACAATGAAACAGCTCAACAGGAGCCAAGCCCACATCTGTAAGATCCTGAAAAAAGACCCTTCACAACAAAGCCGAGGGGAAGGAGCCAAAAGCTCACACCGTTTCTTCGGCAGACCAAAGAAGCATCGAGGGAATCAAGAACCAGCCAGCACCTGTCCCCTCCGAGGCCGTTTCCTCTGATTCATGTTCACTTGCTTTTAGCGAGGCAGGTTCCTGGCAGCGCTCCTCGCAGTCGGAAGGAGCATTCACAGCCTTACCGCCAGCGGTCGGACGCACCGCGAGTCAGTAACCAAACCAACAAACGAAATTTTTACGTAGCGCCCTTCCACAACCCCCGTTTAGAAACGCTCGCTCGCCGGGGCGCGCGCCCCCACTGCCGGCGCCGCGCCGTCCCTCCGCGACCTCCATCGTCCTCGGGGCAGCCGCGCCGCCTCCGCCCCGCCGGCTGTGGAGGCGGGCCGTGCCGCGGGGCGGCGCTCGCCGTTCGCACCTCGACGGGGCGGCGGCCGCCCACACGCCGACGGGCAGCGTTCGGGATGTGAGCGGCGGCTCCAGCGAGCGTCCGCCGGCGCCGAACTGCAGCATGTGGCTGACCCTGCTCCTCGGGCTGCTCCTCTCCCGAGCCGGTAACGAGCAGCACGGGGAGGGGGGCGGGAGGGCTCGGGGGGGGAGAGCCTCGTGGCGGCGCGTGCCCGTCCCGCTCCCAGCGGGCGGCGAGAAGCTGCGGGCGGCCGTGCCGTGCCGTGCCGTGCCGTGCCGTGCCGTGCCGTGCCGTGCCGTGCCGTCCCGTCCCGTCCCGTCCCGTCCCGTCCCGAGCAGCTGCTGGCGCCCGGCAGAAAATGTGCGCGGGGCGACCTTTCCGTGCCCCATCCGGGAGGTTGGGTTGTGCGGAGCTCGGGGTGCGTCCCGGACTCGGTGCTCCCGACCGCTGCTCGGCGGCGGCTCCGCCGCGAAAGAGCTGTGTTTCAAAGCAGGAAAGGCGCGCTTTGACCTTTGAAGGTGCTTTGACTTGCGCTGCGAATTGCGAGTGTCGATGTGATCAAGCTGTCTGGATGCTCTGCGGAAGGGAATTGAATTTCCTCGAGGCAAAGCTCGCGGATGTAAAGGAGGGCGGTTTGCTCCTCTCGCTCGCGGCAGGGAGGGACCGATGTCAGGAGATGATCCCTCAGCGCGGCGTAAAGACAGCATCCCTTTCGGGCATAAAGGCAGCATCGGTTCTAGCTCTTGGAGGAGACGCGGGACCTGTGATATCTTTGCCGAAAGGTGTTTGTTTTTCTTTTTTAACCCATCTTCTATGCGCTCCCCCTCTGAATCGCTTCAGGCTGATATTCTGATGAGGCTTGGTTTGAAAAGACCAATCCAGGAAGCTTCTGCAAAGATGCAACTGTTTGTCTTACGCTGTGCTCTGGTATTGCCAAGTCACAAGATCTGGAGAGGAGAAATGATTCCCCTTTCGCATTCATCTCTCGTGCAGTCTGCATGGTTGCAGTGGCATAAAATACAGAAGTTTCAAAAGTGCTCTGAAGCACCTGACCCTACCTACGCGATGTCAGTGCTTGACATTAAAGTGCTTGACATTAAAAAACAAACAACAAAAAACCAACTGCTCAATATCACAACTCTTATAAAGATGAGCACTGAGACCTCAGTAACATTTGCAGCCACATGACTACAATAGATTTCCCACAATTTTCCACTGTCCAAATTTTGGTGCTTGTTTTAAACCTACTCTTAATAAATAAAAAGTTTCCCTTCTGCAATTATCCTCTCTTACACAGTGTGGATGACAAGGGATACTAAGATAACAGTAACATTAATTGTAATTTCATAGGTATATGACAGGGCATGGATTCAAAAGTGAGAATAAATGGGCATTAATTAACTATCACTTTGATTTTTTAAGGTGTAAATAATCATTGTTTGTGAAGTGATTTTTAACTTTGTTTTTCATTTAGCTAAAGGGGCTCTGACACACATGTGCGTTTACTGCTTTCTGCAACCTAGACCAGAGAGCTTTCTAGTACCAGATATTTTACCTGATTATCTGGTATTATAAGTACTAAGACAACTCTTTTTTTTTAATGAAACTTTATGCGCTTGAGGCTTGAGGCTGCATACCTCAGCTCAGCTCATTAAATTCTGCTAGTTAAGGAGGACTGCTCTAACTTTTTCTGCTTTAATGCTTCCAGAAGCTTCAACCAAAGCATCTGGTACAGGCCTGCGGTAGAAACACAGTCCGTCTGTTTTACACTCAGCTCTGCCCTACCGTGTCAATTACGATATCATTGTAAAGTTTTGAAAATGTCACTTCAAGCTATGGTGAATTTTGAGCAGCGCTCGTAAGGCTGGCAGTGTGTCCTGTCCTTTCATGAACTTACTACAGCAGCTGCTGTGGCCACTGAGAGCAGTGGCACTCTGCTCTGGCCTTGTCAGGTATGTCAGTTTGCTCAGCTTACAATTCCAGAACCTACTGGATGTAGCAGAATCATTGAATCATTCAAGTTGGAGAACTGCTACTGGAACTTTGCACTGTTTGCAGCCTTACAGAATGTAATCACACTCTGTGTGTTCATTAATGTTGTTCCAAGATGGAACGTCTAACCAAAGCCAACTGTGCTGGTACAAAGCATTTCTGGTGAGAGATTTGTCCTTCAGGGAGTTTACCAACTCATATAGTCTTTATATAGCAGCCGGATGAACAACAAAGGAGTTGTTAGGAAAGCCAAGAAATATAAATGAGTGGGATGGAGACATATAAGGCAGCAATACTGGGCTGAAGGCAGAATAGGAAGTTTGAGAATCAGACTAGTGTGGAATTATATGGCAAATAAATGGATAAAGCCAGCAGAAGTGAAGGAAGTGAGAAAACAAATCAGACAGTGAAGATAGCATACCAAATAATAAAAGCTGCACCGAGATTTTTTATTTTAGTCCTCAGTGAAGACAGACAGAAATTGTACTACAGCACATGCTGAACAAGAGAATGACAGATGAGATCACGCATCCAAAAAGCACTGAAGGTAGATGCTAGGTTGAGTGCAGTTTTGTCCTGAAAGGAGTAAACATACTACTAGCCTACATATAAATTCTGTTAGCAGTTCTTATTCCAAGTCTTTACAAGGCCAAGTTGGGTGGAGCTTTGAACAACCTGGTCTAGTGGAAGGTATCAGCCTGTGGCATAGAAGTTGGACCTAGATGATCTTTAATGTCTCTTCTAGCCCAAACCGTTCTGTGACACACTGTGCTCTTAGCATAAACACAGATCCATACACAGAAATGAAGGAAGACTACATACTGAATTGTGTTTAATATGAAAGTTATCTTCTATTATGAAAAAAAAAAAAAGTACAGTTGTTATTAAGTTTTCAAACTTACTTAACAAATTAGTTGCTTTTACACCCTGCAAATGGCTTTCTCAGTTAAGCTCTTAATGACTGGTATGTACAAGGGTTGCTCCAAAAGTCATGCCTCCCATTTGATGATTTTGATGATGTTGGCCCATGACATCAGAGGCAGATGTTGGCAATATGGCAGCAGTGGATGAACCTTCCCACCAGTAGTGCATTACATTTTGTTGCCATGAGACAGATGGCAGTAGAGGGGCAGTCTGACCAAATGGTCTCTGACACGGAAGCATATATGAAGCAAAGGTGTGGAACTGACATCCCCCATGTGAAAAACATTGCACCCACTGACTTTAACTGATGCTTGCTGAATGTCAGCACAGTAAGGAGTGAGTGGTGCATTTCAGCAGTGATGATAGTAGGGCACCTTCCCTGATGCAGACGTTTATGAGCACAACAAATAGGCTCTTGTTCATCACTGATGAAAATGCACAGCTAATGGTAGTGACTGTACTGAAAAACAGTGTTTTGTAGCTGAGAATTTGCTCTATCAAATAGTGTTATTGTGCTCTTTGTATCTGTTGTAGTTGCAGCAGAAATAAATAGGAGTTATTGCTTTCAGCGTGACCTACCTGTGTAGTTAGCAACAGCAGCAGCACTGACTTACAGCACAGTGTGGTGTTAGTACTGCTTATTGCACTAAGCTTCTTATTACCTAGATAGGAGAGCTTCTTCAAAGAAGGCATCAGCAAAGCCAAGGTTTCCTTGGGGATTTACTTCTCTGGGAAAATAGAGAGCACCCCTGATCCCAGCCAAGCTGAAAGAGTTAAAGGTGGTTTTAAAGAAAAGGGAGGGGGATATTGATAAACAGAATCATGTTGGAGATTTATCATTAATCTTTTGTTCTCTCTTTCACACACTAATAGTCATTCTTTTGTTTCTAAATGGAGAGAGACCTTACTCCGTACTTCTCCAATATGAAGGACCCTAACCAGCTCTGCCCCTTGAGTTCTTACTGAGGATGCCTACAAAACAATGACAAAGTGCTTGTGTGGCATTTATCATGACTGAAATCCTAACAATCTTTTCCCTTCTTTACCAGGAGACTTCCTGGCTCTACCACGGAGTGATTGTATAGTAGCAGAACAGCTGTGCCTCTTAGACTCCATCTGCAATGCCACCTACAGGACTCTGGAAAACTGTGACCTTGCTAAGACACGCTTCGTTGCACTGGATCATGATAGCAGGGTCAGATGTCTGAATGCAGAGCTGTACCTCGGGAACAGCTCTTTACTGCACTGCAAGTGCCATCGGCGCATGAAGAGACAGGAGCATTGCCTGCGCATTTTCTGGACCGTTCACTCCAGCATGACAGATGGTGAGATAAAATAATATAAATTTAGAAGGTACTACTAAGGCTCAGCACTGCCCCTCCCACCTGAAAGCACTGGTGAAAGGCCTCTTCCCAATACTGAAGGTACCCCTTTGGTCTCCTGGTCATTACTGCTCTGTATGATATGCATGGAAAACCAATCTGATTTGAGACTTGCCCCTCAAATGCACAAGAAGTCCGACAAACAAAGGTAGCAACTTTGAGACAATTACTTAACTGTAGTTCTATGAAAATCACTTCAAAATGTTTACATCTCTCACTGAAAATGGATATGAGTTTATCACATACTGTAATGGCATCCATGAGCAGCATTTTGCTTCTCTCCAGCTTTACTGGGATGCTTCTAATGGCCTGCCACCAGGAATTACCTGTCCTGCACAACTCCTTAGCACTGAGGTTGACAAAAAGCTAATTTCAACATAGGCCAAATTCCAGTCAGAGGAAATCTGATGACAAAATGTAATGCTGTTGCAACACAATCACACCTTCGCATCTTCAGCAGAACCATTCTTGGCATTTGGCTTTCAACAGAACAGAGCACCTCTGAACTCCAGCCTGAAGAAATGCGAATAAGGAAAAAAAGAGAAAAAAAAAAAAGCTGGCATGTCTCTCATTGCATAAAACACCTTGTGTCTTGCCCAGGTTATTTCAATTTGGAAACCTCTCCCTATGAGAATCCAGCAATTGAAGAGCACTGGAAAACAGATTATAATGAACTGGCAGCTCTGGTATCAGGTAATAGTTTGTAACAGCTACATGATATAATTCTTTACCATTCTTAACTTTTCAGGGGCTAAAAATCATTAATAATAACAATTTGAGGTGATTGTCCTTTTAATCAGATGAATGCCTGCTCTGGATACCTGCCTGTATTTGCACTTAAATGTAAATACAATTACAGACCTAGGCTCATGAAAGAGGGAATAACTCACAATGACGTATTCTCTGAAAAAAACATCCTAACATAAACCAATAAAATATGTGATTTTGTAACTAGCATCACTGTAATATCTTACTACAAGCACATAGCAGGACTTTGTTCATTCTGATGTTCCCAATTTGTCCATCAGGTAAGGGTTACTCCTATTTCTATATGAAGTTTCTTCTGGAGATTTGCTTCTCTGTTTACAGATATTTTTTTTGCTTCATAGGCTCTCAGTTAGCAGGAGATGCAACAAACCCATGCCTGAAAGCAACTCATGTCTGCAATCTGAGCAAGAAGTGTGTTAGGCTGCGCACAGACTATGCCTCAATCTGCACCAGAGGGGCAGGAAGTGAGGAGTTGTGTGACCGTCGCAAATGCCATCGAGGGCTAAGAAATTTCTTTGAGAAAGTCCCTGAGGATTTCACTAGAAGGATCCTATTCTGTCCATGTCAGGATGAACTCTGTGGAGAACGACGCCGGAAAACCATTGTTCCCGATTGTTCCTTTCAGTATAGCACCAAACCCAATTGCCTTTGGCTTCTGGACTCCTGCTTGGAAGACCATATCTGCAAGTAGGTCTGGCAGCAGCAGGCACCAGCCACCAGAAGAGAAATAGACACTGATAGTCTCATTTTCATTCCTACAGATCACGACTGGCTGATTTCCAACAAAACTGCCAACCTGCAGATACATCCCCAGATGGTTGCTCTCAGCACAACCATGCTGCATGCCTGCAGGCTTACATGGGGATGATTGGTAAGTGATGCCCACAGGAACATAAAGGGTTACCTTCAGACAACAAATTGTAGCCACATTGTTATGCTGAGAGGGTCTGTCTTGCTTTGCTGCAGGTGATGGTGCTCAGCATGCCAATGAACATGCTTTAGCCTAATGGATGCTAGTGCTTCCACTTGTTTCTGAGGTAAATGCAGCACAAAGAGAGCTCCTCCGTGGCATTTATCACTCTGCTTTGTCCCATCTTCTGCTGGCAAAGCAGCAGCACTTGCCTGGGATTCTTGCATTCCTGTTTGCATCACCAGCTGATGCAAAGTGCTCTAAATATCCCTCTGCAAAGTCTCTGTCAGCTTGTATGGATTAAGTTATTCCTGCTGCTGGAACTGCATCACAGTCACAGCAGAATCCAGTTGCAAGACCGTTGTTAAAGCTGACATTCCCTTGTTGCTTGTTGTTTAGACTCATGCTGGTTTAACACTGTGTACGCACTGTCTTCTCAGAGCCAGTCAGAGCAACAGTAACACAAGGCACTACCAGCTGTTGAATGGAAGGTTGTCTTTAGTTACAGATTATTCACTGCCCATTTGCTTTTACTTTTTCAGAGTGGCTCAAAGTAGCTACAAAATGCAGTAGTATCTCAGAAGCTGTTATTCTAGATTATATCTTCTGGTTTTCCAGACTTCTTTGCTGTTTTCATGCCAAATAAGCTCAGTGCTCTGAATGGCACACTGCAGGTGTGCAGCACTTGTTTGGCAAAGAAAGCATTTGGCCACGGAGTGCTGCCAGCTTCATGAGAGTCAGGAGAGCCACGTGCCAGTACTGCCGTTGAATCTGCAGACGCTTCACATCCTTCAACCTAATGTTTGCACAGAGTTCAGTTATCAGTGTGCTTCATCATCAGATTGACTGTGTCAGGGGTAGCAATCTCCACCCTTTCTCACAGAGCAGCAGACTGCACGTATGCTTACCAGATATGGGTCACCTTGCAGAGGCTCTGCAAGGTGACTTCTGAGTAATGGAAGGCTTTTGCCTCCAGGGCAGCATTGCCTTGAGGATAAGGAGACTCATCATGCTTCTTTCATTTGATGAAGTGAATCCTGATTCCCATTTCTGGGGGCTTGGGACAGGCACGCCTATGACACCCAACTACATCAGTAACTCAAGCGTGGAGGTCTCCCTGTGGTGTACCTGTGAAAGCAGTGGCAACCAGAAGGAGAAGTGTGACCAGATACTTGGCATGTTTGAGAGCAACAAATGCCTTGGTAAGCAATATGTCGCAGAACTGGAGAAATAACTCAGCATGGGGAAGTTCAAAACCTGTTGATTTCAAGATCTTACACTGCATTGCTCTAGCATACACTTCTGTCTTCTGCAGCATTTCCATGATCTCCTAACAAACCTCCAAGACTAGCATGGATCTGCTTTGGAAGTGTTTCTATACTTTTACCAACACTTCTGTTCATCTCAAACACTATGAAGCTATCTACAAACAGCATTCAAGTGAAGGGGTTGCAAAAAAGCAACACTGTGGGGAGGTCAGACATGCTGTATCCATAGGTTGTTGAGTAGTTGCATCAATGCACCAGGATTATGGTGCTTTGGTTTCCACTCTCGGTCTTTCCATAGAGTCATAGATCTGCTTGGGTTGGAAGGGACCTCAAAGATCATCTGCTATGGGCAGGGTTGCCAATTGCTAGATCAAGCTCTAGATCAGGTTGCCCAGGGCCCCATCTAACCTGGCCATGGACACATCCAGGGTTGAGACATCCACAATCTCTTGGGGCAGCCTGTTCCAGCACCTCACCCCCTCTCAGCGAAAAAATTCCCCAACATCTAATCTAAATCTCCCCTCCTTTAGTTTAAAGCCATTTCCTCCTGTCCTATCACTATCTACCTGATTAAAAAGTTCTTTCCTTCCTGATTATAATCTCCTTTAAATACTGGAAGGCTGTAGTGAGGTCTCCCTGGAGCCTTCTCCAGACTGAACAGGTCAGCCCATCTTCATAGGAGAGGTGCTTCAGCCTTCTGATCATCCTGTGCTTGTCTTTGACCCTTATTTTGCCAAGATAAGTAGCTCCTGACACAGTCCTTGTCAGGAGCTTGTAGATTCAGCAACATAGAAATTTCAAAAATCAGGCTATGTCCAAATATTTCCTGTGTGGAGCCAGGAGTGGACTCGATGGTCCTTGTGGGTTCCTTCCAACTTGGGATATTCTATGATGTATATAATCCAAAGTTGGTATTTCTTTTATGCTCCTTAGCATATTAGCAACAGACCTTAATAAGATTTAAATATTTTCTGTTTTGTAGAAGGTTCTGAAGCATATCAAACAAATTAACCATCTTTAGATAAAAGATTAATATTTAAGCTGTACCAAAAAGCCTCACACACAGCACTATAGATACACCTACAACCTGAACATCCCAGCTGAGATACTACACAAGAAAAACACAATAAGACTCTTACTTTGCTTCTGTTTGCAGAAAATGCTATTTGGTCTCAAATGCACCAGAAGCTGACAGGTCTGGAAAGACAGAAAGACTTATATTATTCATCTTCCCTAAATTTCCAAGGAGACAGTGCCAGTACATCTCTTGCTTCAGAAATGTCCCAGGTATGCACTGTTTTTTTTGCCTCCAGTATCAGGTCAAGTGGCCTAGAGACAGTAGTTCAAAAACCTTGTACCTGGAAATGTGTGATTTTGGACATCAAAGTGAGGGATGCCATGTGCATGCTGAAATATAGACTGTTTTGACTCAGATATTCCTTCCACAGACAAGCAGAAATCGGAGGCCACACTGCCTGGCTGCAGAAGTTTTCTACAGTCTCTTATCAGTGTTCAGAGTTTGAGGCTCTTCTGCAATTTGTGTCTGAGCACAAATGGGAACTAACTGGGATTCATTCCTCCTTTTCATTTCCTAGGTGGCTGAAGTGAAGACACAGCAAGACACCCCTGAACACAGCAGTTTGCCTATGGCCTCCTCAGTATATTCTGGAGCTGCTATTTCTTGGCCATTTCTGTCTCTATTCCTTCCCCTGTTGCTGAGCCCACTTTAACTTGGCATAAGTGACATCTTTCCTTCCCAAATTATTAATCTTATCCCATATCCAGGCACCTCCCTCTACTGATTTACCCTCAAGAAACAAAAGACCTCTGTAAAAGAGGAAGGGAACAGCCTCAGCCTATAACTGCAGTCACCAAAAGCCTCTCCCTGACTTGTGCCCCTCTTTCCTCCAATGAGTCTGCTCTGAGATGCAGATTTGGTGCCCACCATTGCTTCTGCCACATTTAGCATTTTGAGTGACAGTCAGGCTCATATCCAAACACAGTATTTAAAAAAAAGTCTGCATTGTCAGAACTTGTGTGGGGTTCTGTTTCTAACTAGAGGGATGCACATGACACTGTCTCCTACCACCCTACCTGTTTGAGCTCTTCCATAGGCATAGAGTACAACATACCATCCTTAAGTGTCAGGTCCTGCACTTTGGCCACAACAACCCCAGGTAACACTACAGGCCTGGGGCTGAAAGACTGCCTGGAAGAAATGGATCTGGGGGTGTTGATGGATTCTTGGCTAAACATGAGCCAGCAGTATGCCTAGGCAGCCACGAAGACCAATGGCATCCTGGCTAGTATAAGAAATAGCATTTCCAGCAGAGGCAGAGAAGTGATACGCCCTGTATTCAGCTCTGGTGAGGATGCACCTTATTTACTGTGTTCAGGTTTTGGCCATTCACTACAGGAAAGACATCGAGGCCTTGGAGTGTGTCCAGAGGAGGGCAGTGAAGCTGGTAAGATGTCTGGAGCACAGGCCTTGTGAGGAAAAGCTGAAGGATCTGGGATTGTTCAGTCTGGAAAAGAGGAGGGCCCTCTACAACTACCTGAAAGGAGGTTGTGGTAAGGTGAAGGTTAGCCTCTTCTCCTGTGTAAGTAGTGATGGGACTAGAGGGAATGGCCTCCAGTTGCACCAGGGGAGGATCAGGTTGGGTATTTGGAAAAATTTATTCTCTGAAAGCTTGGTCAGCCACTGGAATGGGCTGCCCAGGGAGGTGGTTGTGTCACCATTCCTGGAGGTGTTCAAGAAAGGTTCAGATGTACTATGGGACGTGGTTTAGTGGGGAAGTATTGGAGGTGGGTGGACGGTTGAACTAGATGATCTTGGAGGTCTTTCCCAATGCTGGTGGTTTTACGATGAAGATTAAGAGCACTCACTGCAGGGTGGTTACAAGTAAAGCTAAGTAAGCATGAGCGTAAAATCCCTGTAAAACACCAGTTCTCAATTACTTTCACTTGCTTTATATACTTTTTTCCAATTCATTCTTTCATATATATGAGAAATACCATTCCAGTTTGAAGACACTATACTCTAGTTTACCTTCTTGCCCCTTTCTGTTTTGCCCTTTGTAACTATATTTATCATCCTTTATCGTGGATGATAGCAACAGACCTGTGTTTTGTGGAATAGTAGGGATTCCTGTACTCAACCCTAGTAAATTTACTTAGCCGAGGATGACATTACCAGGCCTCAGGCCAAAGGTTTTTAGGAATGCCTGGGGAAGGTGATGCTCTATTCACCACAGATTCCCTGGGTCATTCAGTTGCAAAGGCCTCCAGGAGCTGGAACTAGTTTGTACCTCTCCACACACTGAAGTTAAGATTTTCCCCTTTCAATCCTGCAAGTCTCTTCCTCTGCCAAGTTCTATTTCATGATCTGTTTATTCTGAATGTAAGCATGTGCACCGAGTAACTGCTGTTATTTTATGCTACATTGGCCTGTTAGAATGTGGTGTTAAGTGAATATTGATTTCTGAGCATAGGTTAATAGTCCACAATCAATTGTGTGCTAGAGTTGCCTCATCAGCCAACCCACATCAAGATAGCTAGAAACTCAGCTTAAAGCAGCTTCTCCATACACATGTATAATGCCTCTTGTTTATTCTATGAAATACAATAGATTTGGACAACATTATGCACAGGTAAGCAATATTACAGTCCAGAATAGATGCAGAACTAGTGGCTATTTCTTTTTACCCTGTGCTTTATCTGTACCTCATGAAGGTACAATCTAGGTAATATGTTTTGGTTCCCAGTCACTGTCAGACCCTTCTTACTAGAAAATCTTCCATTGCTGCATATACCTCAGTGTAGCTGTCCTTCTCTGCAGTGGTAATATTGTCATTTCAAATTCTGGTCTCCTCTTATCTCCTTGGGCAGCTAGGACAGGGAAATGATCGTGTGCAATAGAAGCTGGCCCTCTGATGCACAGAGAAGCAACACCACATTTTCATGCAAAAGGAACAAGTATCATGTCATTTTGAGAGAAGAGGAGGCTTAGGAGGGACCTTTAGCTCTCTACAGCTACCTGAAAGGAGCTTGTGATGCGGTGGGGAATTGGTCTCTTCTTCTGCATAACTAGCGATAAGACTAGAGAGAATGGCTTCCAGTTGCACCAGGGGAGATTCAGGCTAGATGTTGGGAAAAATTTATTCTCTGAATGGATGGTCAGCTACTGAAATGGTCTGTCCAGGGAGGTGGTTGAGTCACCATCTCTGGAGGTGTTCAAAAAAGGTTTAGATGTTGCACTAAGGGACGTGGTTTAGTGGGGAAATATTGGAGGTGGGTGGACGGTTGGACTAAATGATCTCGGAGGTCTTTTTTAACCTTGGTGATTCTATGATCTTAACTAAGAGGAGTCAGAATGCTGGTACTTCCCACCATCTACTGAAACTACTGAAACATGGCTATGTGATTGAAGAGACAGCATTGTTTCTATGTCTGCTACCTCTCTTTAATGAAAACTGCCTGTGTTATTATAGGACTCTGAGATCAACATTTGGCCATCCTTCATATGGTGAGGCTGGAACTGTAGGGTGTGTTCTGTCATCTCCAGAGATTACTTGTGAATGACAGGGAAGAGAAAAATATTCCTTACAATATTCCACAAATCATTGCAAAGATTTATAAGATGGAATAGGTTTCCATGAGCAGCATCCATCTTCTATTCATCTGCATTGTGAACATTCCTCATTCCACACTTGAGTGCTCTAAATCAGGTTGATATGGGAAAAGCTGTTATTATTTTGTTGTTCATATTCATCAAACTGTGAACTTCTAGTCCCCTTGTCCCTACTAAGAAGGTTATTGATTGCAATTGCAGCCTCTAGTCATGTCCTGGATTACACAGGAAAATGCTTTACAGTCTGACAAAATCCTGCCCTAGACAGAAATTAAGCAGAACACAACATTTTCTTCAAATGTCCCTCTTCCACATTCATAAACACTTTTATATAGACAGTTGCCTTTTACAATTGTTCATCAATAACTGCAAGCAAAAATCACCTCTAAATACACCTGCATTGGTAGGTACTCACTCTGATGTGTATACAAATCCATTTTCATTTAGATTTTTGTAGCACATAACCTCCAGATACCAGAGCTGCTCAATGTCACAGCATACATGCATGCACAACTACTACTAAAAATGTCATGTCACTAACTGTCCAGTTCTGCTAGCACTGCAGCCCTTTCAGAACACTTCCTACTATCTGTACTGCAAGGCAATTTACAAAATACAAGAATAAAACATAAAAACCTCAGTGTTTATTCACTAGAAACTAAATACAACATCCTGCAAGCACCTTTGATCTAAATACAAAAGTAATAGAATAGAAATGCTCTGTTCTGACAGTCTTAACATTGACATCTCAGCAAGCATACAAAAGGAAAAAACCTACTTGTTGTAATGTAAATTATTTTTAAGAGTGTGAAACAATACCAAGACTTGCTAATAAAATTTATCTTGCAATTTTAGAAGTCTTCTGCCTTCCTGTGCATTTAGTAGAAGCTGCAGTGTTTGTGTCCTCCTGCTGGAGGCATTACAAAGTAATGTCAACAGCAACTTATACAGAAAATCACTGTCAGATTTCAGATGTGGCATCTAGAAATCTGACACAGCTTTAGATTTCTTAAAATGGTCTACCATAGCATTTACTGAGAGCATTAACATAGCTCTTTTTGAGCAGCAAGCTCAGTCACTATGAGCTGATCTTATCTGACAAGTGAGAGAACTGACAGACATTTCCTGCCAAAAGTCAAAAGCAAGGTGATGCAAGAAATAAGCCTCGAATTCCAAATCCCCAAACTACCATGGCCTTACCTCATTAAAATCATTCCTACTTCCCACAGCATTTGCTGTGTTTCAGGAAGGATGAAGTGGCTGTGGTGTTCTTTTTAAAGGGGACACAATCTGTATCACAGATAAGGGAAAAGCTAAGTTTCACTTCAGAAATGCAATGCTTGGCTGCAGAAACTTGGCATGCCTCTCAAAACCTGCTGACATATATGGCAACTTCATATTTCAAGACAACACTACCGGTTCAGCAGCCACAAAGAGCAAAGGTATCTTAGTACATCATAAAAAGTTACTTTGCTAAAATGGAAGGTAACATTACCTGTAGAGCTTTTGGAGCGGGTCCAGAGGAGGCTGCTGAAGATCTGGAGCACCTCTCCTATGAAGAAAGGTTGAGGGAACTGGGCTTGTTTAGCCTGGAGAAGAGAAGGCTCCAGGGAGACCTCGCTGTGGCCTTCCAATATTTGAAAGGAGCGTATAAACAGAAGAGGCATGGCTGTTTACGAGGGTGGATGGTGACAGGACAAGGCGGAATGGTTTTAAACTGAGATAAGGGAGGTTTAGGCTGGATATTAGGAGGAGGTTTTAACTCAGAGGGTGGTGAGGCACTGGCACAGGTTGCCCAAGGAGGCTGTGGATGCCCCATCCCTGCAGGCATTCAAGGCCAGGCTGGATGTGGCTCTGGACAGCCTGGGCTGCTGCTTGGTGACCTGCACACAGCAGGGGGGTAAAACTAGATGATCACTGTGGTCCTTTTCAACCCAGGCCATTCTGTGATTCTACAACAGCGAAACGGGAAGCCAGTGAGAGATACTAAGCATGGTAGTCATTCAGTACTGCTATGGAATGAGAACCAGCTGCTGCTCTACAGTTGCTTCCTCCATCAAAATGTGTACTGGTAAATATGATCAGGGTCTAATCACCCCTACCTCAGGGACTTTGTGGCTGAACCTTTTTTCAGATGAGGCCAGGCCGTTTGAGCTTGGTTTTGCCTCTAATGGAACCTCTTCTTGTGGTTGATTAGCTCTACTCCAGGAAGTGATTTGGCATTTGGATTTCTTGCAAACCGTAGGGTTAGCAGAGGTCACAGGATACAGCACTTTCTCCAAGTGCCTTCATGAAAATAGCCCTGTTCTTTCCATTTACAGCTGCTGATCACCTCCATTATCTGCAAGCTAGGAGGAGATGATCAGCTATTGTTAAGTGCTTGTATCAGACTAATAGCTCACTACTAATTCCCCCAGTAATGTGAATCTAAATTCCTGGTAAACAAACTGACTGCTTTTCACACACAGGGATGATTGCCAAAAGCCTAATACTGGAGCACTGGAGCTGAAGCTTTTAGAGCAATCTTGTCCACTCAAAGATGTTTAATGACATTATATTATGTACTAAATAATTAGAAAATGAAGGCCCACTTAGAATCAGTGAGTTATTGTCTAATTAAGATGAAAAAGAGGCTCTACTCGGTTTTAAACAAGTTTATACTAAAACGGTGTACCCGATAAATGGCACTGATAGCTAGCTCTTTACCTTTGGGCAGAACAAGGCAGCCATTAAGCTAGTAGATGGAAACTCTGTGTGTGACTTTTGGCTCATATTTTCTTCTGACTGGTCCCACCTGTTTTCCTGAAAGTCATGACCTCTGGCAGCTGCTCCCCTCTCCCCATCCAATGACAGATTTTATTGAGCTCATTCAAATAACTTATCCTGATACAGATAATCATCTTTGACTCTGTTTTTACCAAGTTCATACAACTAGATGTTTGAAGAACTGAGATGTAGGTTGGAGCCTCTAGAAGGAACTTAAAACAGCAATTGCTAATGAGCTTCGTGAGAATGCAGGAAAAGATGAGTTATCTCTGCTCATAGAAAGAAGACCGAGAAATGTTCTATTGATTAGCTGACTTAATTATAATTAATTAGTAAATTAGTCTTGAATTGAATTATATCTCAGCAACCTCTGAGCAACATCAAAAACAAAATTCTAGAAAACCAATAAAGGGTTAGAGCACAGCTGGCACTATTTGCCTATTTTTTAATTACATCTTTGTTAGACCACACACACATATAGTTTGTATATATGTACATCCCCTTGAAGTGCAAGCCCTAACACTTTAATATTGAACTGCTGCACGAGGCTTCTGTTTTCTTCCTCCCGCCACAGTCATCTAGCGTTCCACTGAGCCATGAGATTACTCATATTCACATTAAAAACTAAGTTATAGATGTTAGCATATTCCCTCCAGTGTACTCCTTCCAGTACACTACACAAATAAAGAAGTGTTTTCCAACTGCTTTGTGTTTGAAACCGTATTTATTCCTACTCCTAACTTTTTGGCATTTGGTCACGGAGGAACGTGCATGGCAACACATACATAGAGCCAAAATTAAAGTTTGCTGATTTGCAGTGACATATTCATCTACAAAAAGCTGCAGGCTGTTTTATAATGCTGGAGTTGCTGTAGCAGATAAATTCCCTTGGCATCCACAAGTGACTAATTTAAGTCCCGCTGAAATAAACACATTTATTCAGTTATTGTAAGACATATAAATTGCAGCACATTTACGCTTAGAAAAACAAGTATGTGATAAATTACATGTATGAGGTTTTGACTGTGAGAACAGGAGATTGGATTTGGTGACACAGAAGGTTCCTTGCATTCTTAAATATCCAAACAGAGCAAATAGTTTTCAAAACTGTTTTTCTCAACGTTTGTTACATTTTAATCTTTCTGGTTTTGTTCTTATAATATCTTTGTGGAACTACCAAAAGAAGTGATTACCTCCATTATGCCCCCACTTATAAAAACATCTAGCATTCAGAGGTCTTAAGTTAAACTTAATACAATGTGTTTACTCCTGTGAAAATGACTCTATGAGAAACCAAAAGGACTTCTAATCTACATGATAGTTTAGAATCACCTGAGATTTCTTACTAGGGCTATTCAAAAAAGGCTATGTAGTTGTAGAACCATGGGGTATCAGTTATAATTCAGTGCTTCTTTTTACCTTGGACTTCAGGAAAACAACTCAAAAGACCCTGGAATGTGAGTCTGAATACGGGTAAATGTTTCCTTGTATTGGAGCATGTAAATATTACAGATCATGCACACAGCATAATTCTGTTCCCTTAACTCCTATTAATGCCATAGTGTGTATTGTGTCTGCAGTCATATGCACTAAGTTAAAGAAATGTTTTAATAAGGGTAAGCAAAGTGCTATAGCACTTTTTCTATTCTCCTCCTTTTCACTCCCTCCCTCCCCACCTCCACCATTCTAGCACTTAAATTAAGTTCCCTTCCATTTATGCTTGCCCATTACATACTGATATTATAGGCCACTGAGACCCTCTTCTAGGAGCTGAGATGTCTTTAACCATCTATACAGTTACTTGTCCAGCAGCCTTCCAAACAGCTTTTTTCTTTCTTGCTTGCTTTTTTTTTTTTTTTCATAAACTGCAGTCAATTTTGCTAAGTGCTAGCAGCTCTCAGAGCTCGTTGTGGCAGAAATCCCCAGAGCTTAATTATATCTTCAGGGCTGTAAAGCAGAAATTGCTCAATCTTTTTGTAGAAATATACGATTAGTAGCTAATTCTTCCAGCTTTAAGCTCTTTGAATTTCACTCCCATAATTTCAAAACATAAAAAAACTGGTTATTTTATGAAAGTTCTTGTAGAACCTATTAAGAGATTTCTCATCTTCAATCCAATCTTGTACAAAATATTGCACAAATAGTCGAGATCCTACATGACCCTGTTGCTATTCTACATTCAATTTGGAGCACCAGTGGTATCACATCAGAAGCACCTTCTTAGCGAGCTGAACACCTTATTCTCAATATGCATATTTCTGAAAGGAACTGCAAATCACAGCGCAGACACAAGTTTTATACCCATTTTAAATGCAGAAAGGCTCTGAGGTAGAGAGATTATGACTTGTTATGCAGGGACTTACTAAAATGTTGTCACTAACATCTCTGCTGCTTTCATACCACATAGGACATGGATTCCCTCTAACTGGACTGAAGTGCTAACACTAGAAGCTCAAGATTAGCCTCTGTTCTCAAGCATCACCAAGTTAACTTTTCTACCTGGTAAATTAGGCACAGATCTCAGCTAGTTAGCAGGTCTCATCAGAAACCCTGTAATAATTCATGATAGCACAGCATTACTCAGTTATCCACCTCAGCCTGTGCTCCAATTCAGATTTTTAAGCATGTATTTTTAAATTCAGAAGCCTTTTGCTTGAGTTAAGACATAGCATTTCCAAGATTCAATTGAGCACACTGTCTTAACATCTTACACATTTCAGTTCTGATAAAGTCCTCAATCAGCAATGACATAGATACAAGTACAAATGGTCTGCACACTTGGTAATGTAATTCAGTTATACTTTTAAGATGAATGAATCTTAGATAATTTGGAATGCTGTAAACAAATACAATGTTTAAAATTCAGTTCAATCATATCACCTCCCACTGTCACAGAACTTAGCTAACTGGGGAACATGTCCTGCCAAGGGTTACAAAACCGCCTGTAACAAGTTATGGCTGATCTTTGATATTCCTCAGAAACAAGCTCCACTGAAGTAGAAGCAGCATCAAGCACAGCACCTTTAATGTGTCAAGAATCTCTTGCATGTCAGATAACTTTCCTAGCAGAAGCAGCAAAGCTTCCAAAAGGAACAGAAAATCCCCTTTGCCAATGAAACACCCTTATTGTATTCTTCTGTTCTCAGCTCTTGAATAAGGCTAGACGCTTGAGAGAGGAGGAAGGGATGGAAAGATCCCTCCTCCCCTCCACATACGAATTAGAGTAAACACTCTGTGAGCAAATGCAAACTGATGTATGGGTTTCAGTTGCTCTGTGTTGTGCTCATTCTAGACTTCAGAGTTATTTCTACCCAAGTGTTGTCATTCCCAGCAGAGAGGCTGGGCTTCTAGCTGGAGCATCAGCTCTCAACAGGACTTCCTCTTCCTCCCAAGTCCCTTAGTCCCCTTCTGCTGGATACTACTGCAGGCTGGCTTCAGAATTCAGTACACTGTCTGTCTAGTATCAGCCAAGCATATATTGCAATTGCTACACTATGCATAGCCATTTTAGTACATTGTTGTACTTCTTTCCTAAATCAAAATCCTATGTATCTTCAAATACTTTCCATTATATTTGTTCAACTCCAGCTAAATGCCATTCACATCTGATGAATGTTTCACGCCCTCATACTCAGAAAATGACTCACTCATCTTCAGGTCTTCATACCCCACCTTTTTTTGAATTTTCACCTGGCCTCAAATCAGTAAAAGGGACAAACAATCCATTGAGAAGGATTAGAAAGGCAGGCATCCAGTCAGTGAACCAGCCCTGGCCAGACACACTGACAACATAAGCCCTGGGCACATGGGTAGGAATGTTGACAGCAGAAAGACAAACTTGCTTTACAAGTTATTTAAAAGTAAAGTCATTGCTTAGATGATCTATTTTGCACAGAATGAGCTATTCTGGACAAAATCAAACACAGAAGGAGGACACATTTCATAACACAAACAAGTGAAAAGCTTCAAGCATAAGGCTCTTGTTCAGCCTAATGCAGATGTCAGTTAATTAGAGTAGAAGGTTATATCATTAGTAGCCAAATCAATATAAAAGGAATTAAGAGCTCGGACAGCAAGCTTTTCTTCTTTCCAGTGCAGCACCCGAGGCTGTATTTAGCTAAAATTCAATACACATTAGTGGACAATCAGTGCAGTCTTGTATGAGGATGTCTTCTTGAAATACTTTAATTGGACTCTCTAGTGTTATCAGTGCTAAACAAGATGTCAGACAAAGGTAGAAGCTTTCCCAAAGGGGATTGGCAGCTCACAGTCTGGAGAAGCTGCATATGCTTCTATTAAAATCTTACTGCATTTCCAATATGTATTAGTAGTACTATTTTCACAGTTATCTTAAGCAAGAGCAATGGAAAAGCATCCTTCCATCCATCCTGTAAGATTCAGCCATGTCCATTCTGCCAGTATCAGATCCACCCTTCTTGGAAATTTCAGTCCTAGACTTCATTAATCAATAACCTGTCAGTCACATTGGACTGACTGTTTTTACCCTGAATTTGTAACCTCTTCAAAAACCACAAACCAATATTGAAATCAGCAAGTGTAAAATACTCAACTGACAACTCTCATAACCAGTATGACATTTCAAAAGCCTATACATATGTATGTAGCAGCACATGCTTTTCATGACAAAGAATTTTAAAACACTTAATTCTGTATATTTTCTAGGAAAAACTGCAGTACTTCTTACCTAATTCAGAAACTGTTACTGTATGGAATTTTATCTTTGCTGTTTGGGTAGGTAGCACATAGGTGCTACATTACAAATTACCTGCTCCAGTAGAGGAGATGCTATGAACAGAAGCCAAATGCTTCCTCTGACAAGTCTTACTTAAACTAAGATAAGAGACAAACAGATCCATAAGATGCCAGTATTACAAGAAGAAACATGTTTACACTATCCATATTATTCTATAACCATACTGCAGCTTCCAAATTTTTCTTTCTGTTCAGATTAAAGTTTCTTTGCTTTCTTTTGTGTACCTTGAAAAGCTCAACTGTCACAACGTAAGTGGATTCTTGGCAGCAGATGTTTCCACTGCAAAAGACTTAAGAATAAATGTAAGAGAACAAGAGAAATAATTAGAATATGACGACTCCTCTTCTAGAAATATTACATGCTCCAGTACTTAATAATAAAATATGGCCTGAATTAATGAAAAATCTTCATGTTCTCTCTCCCCCCTTCAAAACACCTTCTTCCTAAGAATCCTAAGCTGTATTGCTTTAGTTAACTTTTTATTGTTTAAAGTTTGTTTAAAGACATACATTTATAAAACACATGCTCTGTTCTGAATTATCCTATAACCTCTCATTTCCAGGAACTTACTGTAAGATGTTATTATGTAGTTTATTTTCTCACATCTCACTTGAGTATTAAAAGGATGATCATAAGTTATAGCAATGAATAAAAAAAAGACAGCATCTACAAGTTGTTCAACTCTTCCCTCATATCTGGTCTTCATTATTTCACATTTGTAAGAGGACACAAGGTGCACTTCTACATTTCAGTACCCTCACCTGAAAATAGGAAATTGCGCAAAAATGCTCACACTGCACACAGTAAAAAATCTAGCTTTGGATTACAACTTCTACTAAACACTTTCAAGTGGTTTAGTATGCTGCACTCAGTTTTTCAAACAATGCATCTATCCAAACGTTACCAACTTCTGTCATATTTCCCCAGCCCCAAATGATTCTTAATTTTATTTCTGAAAGCTTGTCATGCATTCTCGTTCACTATCATCTATGGACGGCCTTAACTTTATGTCTGGGGTTACCATACTAAATGGGAGGAATGAGTTAGGTCAAGAGCAGCAGAGATGTTTCACAAGTGAAGTCCATATTGCTCAGCTTACTGGAAAATATAGTGACAATCCAGGAACTGGGAAGACTATATAAATTACTGTGTTATGTAAAATGGAAAGAGCTGTCTTCAACTGGATTTTTTGAAGTCAGTGCACAGAACATTTCTTTAAATAAGCAAAATTTTCCTAACGTAAGGATCAGCAGCACTCAGTGCAGAAATCTCTGCACTGTCAGAGATTTCAGCTGGAAAAAAAAAATTACAGCCCAGTCCAGGAAGAAAACTGACATTCACTCACTTTATGGCATTCAAGTGCTACATAAACTTGAAGGTCTTGCTCTATTAACTTCCAGTCACCACTGTTTTTAAAAATGATGCCTCTGAAAAATGCATGGCAACGTCTCCTGAATATAAAACACGTAACTGCCCAACAGCAGGAATGTGTAGCACAATAAATCTCTAGTTGACAAGCAGCACATCCATCTATGTTACCTTCATTAAAAACAAAACAGGAAAAAAATATCTTTTTTCCAAGTCTTTCTAGGGAACCAAAATAGTACTTTAACAGACAATATACAATGACACAACAGAGTATATTAACAAGGTGTCACACCTACCAAGAACTGCCCGTCATTCCCAAAACACACACTGACACAAGGTAACAGGCTATATCCTATTGTTCCACTGCTGATGTTTTTGAACCTGTCAAGCTTTTTTTTTTTTTTAAAGCTATAGTAACCCAAATTCTTCATATAGGCCACCAGAATGTACTGCTTTTGGATGTACAGTCTAAAAATCCACTTTGCATAACAAAAATTCTGAAGGTCCTATCACAGTAATCCGTGCCACTTTCAAATGCTATATAGCACTTTCATACTGTGTCCTGAAAAAACATAAAGCCATTTTTTCTCCCCAGTAACAGCTCATCTAAGCCACAGAGTACTTTCTGTAATAGCAGGAGCTGAACACTCCATCTTCCATTACCTTCCAGTTTAATTAAATGTTCCTCAAATAAATCATGTGTTTACATTCTTGTGACACGTTACCAATGACGACTTCTCCATTTATAAACTGTCTGGATACAGCTCAGTCATCATCATTTATTGTACCTGCCATTCACCAAAAACTCCAGACTCTTAAAATCATTTCTCTTTGGGTCCCTCTTTGCTAGCTATTAATTTGATTTGTCTGTTAAACTGAATTAATTGGATGAGGTATGTACCAACAGACTTCTTTTAACTTGCTTATGTAGAGTGGCCAGGAGGTTGAGGACGGGACACCAACATTCCTTGAACTGGAACTACTAGAAAAATTGTCAACTACTAGCAAGAATACATGTACCTGATCCAGTTTCAGCTTTTAATTAGAGCTGGAGAGCATTGCTTCAAGGAGTACAGAAAACCTCCTCTTTGCCTTTGAATATAGAATCTTCTCACTTATGTACCCTGACTGTATAGTAATATACATATAATAAATTGTACGTACATAATATATATATATATACTGTGCCAGTGTCTCACCACCCTCACAGGAAGGAATTTCTTCCTAACATCTAGTCTAAATCTACCCTCTTCCAGTTTAAAACCATTTCCCCTTGTCCTGTCACTACCTGCCCTTACAAAAAGTCCCTCCCCAGCTCTCCTGTAGGCCCCTTCGGGTACAGGTAGACCACTATGAGGTCTCCCTGCAGCCTTCTCCAGGCTGAAAAGCCCCAGCTCTCAGCCTGTCCTCACAGAGGAGGTGCTCCAGCCCTCTGCTCATCATCACAGCCCTCCTCTGGACCTGCTCCAGCAGCTCCATGTCCTCCTTGTGTTGGGGGCTCCAGAACTGGACACAGTACTCTAGATGAGGTCTCAAGAGATCAGAGTAGAGGGGCAGAATCACCTCCCCTGCCCCGCTGGTCACACTCTCTTGATGCAGCCAGGATATAATTGGTCTTCTGGGCTACAAGCACACATTGCCAGCACATGTTCAGTCTTTCATCAGTCAACACTCCCAAATCCTTCTCCTCAGGGCTGCTCTGAAGCCATTCTCTGCTCAATCTGTATCTGTGCTTGGGATTGCCCCGACCCAGGTGCAGGACCTTGCACTTGGCCTCGCTGAACTTCATGAGGTTGGCACAGGCTCACCTCTCAAGCCTATCTCTGGATAGCATCCCCTCTCTAGAGCAACAGCTGCACCACTCAGCTTGGTGTCATCTGCAAACTTGCTGAGAGTGCACTTGATCCCACTGTCCATGTCACCTACAAAGACGTTAAATAGCACCGGTCCCAACACCAATCCCTGAGGAATGCCACTCATCACTGAGTGACACAAAACTCTGCAAACAGTTTAACAAGCATGTATTACTGAAATTATGAAGCCAAGTATTTCAATGACTTGAACTAACAAAAGATACAAGCACTGGAGTTAAAACACCAATTAAACTGAAGGTCCTCAGCACTCCAATATCTGGAGAACTGTAGAAAATTAACGGGAAATAGACTGCATTGTAGAAATTGCAGATGGAAGTAGCCTGTCTCCAAGGGGTAAGAGGATCCTAGCCCAGGAACTGGCAGGGCTCATTGAAAGGTGTTTAAACTAGGTATGAAGGGGGAAGGGGACAGAATGAGGGCCACTGGGGTTGAGTGGGTAATTCGTGGCTCAAAACGGAGTTCGATGGGTGAAAAGGGTGGAGTTCAAAGGGATGGAGAGAGGCAGGGGGGTGCTGCTTCCCTAAAGTGTCTATACACTAATGCATGCAGCATGGGAAATAAACAGGAAGAGTTGGAGATCTGTGTGCGGTTGCAAGGCCATGATCTCATTGCGATCATGGAGACGTGGTGGGACAGCTCACATGACTGGAATGTTGTCATGGAGGGCTATGTGCTTTCGGCTGGCGAGGCGGGGTGGTGGAGTTGCTCTTTATGTGAGAGAGCAGCTAGAATGTATTGAACTCCACCTGGGGGAGGGTGATGTAGCAGTAGAGAGCTTGTGGGTGAGAATCAAGGGGCAGGCTGGTATGGGTGACACCGTTGTGGGTGTGTACTACAGGCCCCCTGATCAGGAGGAGGAGGTTGACGAGGCCTTCCACAAGCAACTGAAAGTAGCGTCGCAATCCCAGGCGCTAGTGCTTATGGGGGACTTCAATTATCCAGATATTTGCTGGAAAAGCAACGTGGCCAGGCACGCGTGGTCCAGACGGTTCCTGCAATGTGTCGGAGACAATTTCTGATGCAGATGGTGGAGGAACCAACAAGGGGAGGGGTGTTACTGGACCTTATTCTCACAAATAAGGACGGGTTTGTTAAGGAAGTAAAAGTTGGGGGTAGCTTGGGTTGTAGTGACCACGAGATGGTGGAGTTCAAGATCTTGAGTGGAAGGAGCAAAGCAAAAAGTAGGATTGCTACCCTGGACTTTAGGAGAGCCAACTTTGATCTCTTCCGGGACCTACTTGGAGCTATCCCGTGGGCTAGGGTGTTAGAAGGTAAGGGGGCCTGTGAGGGCTGGTTGGCATTTAAACAGCTCTTCTTCCAAGCCCAGGATCGGTGCGTCCCTGTAAGCAAGAAATCGGGAAAGGGTGGCAGGAGACCTGTGTGGATGAGCAAGGAGCTCATGCGCAAACTCAAAGGGAAAAAGAAGGTCCATGAAATGTGGAAAAAGGGTCTGACCACTCGGGAAGAATATAGAAATGTTGTCAGGGCCTGCAGGGATGCGACGAGGAAGGCTAAAGCCTGCCTGGAATTGAATCTAGCAAAGGTGGTAAAGGATAATAAAAAAGGCTTTTTTAAGTATGTTAACAGTAAAAGGAAGACTAGGGAGAATGTAGGTCCCCTACTAAGTGAGGGGGGTGTTCTGGTAACGGGGGATGCTGAAAAGGCGGAGATACTGAACGCCTTCTTTGCTTCTGTCTTCAGTGAAAAAGCTCCCCCTCGGGAATCCCAGGCCCTGGTGGTTAGTGAGAAGGTCTGGGGAATGGAAGACTTCCCTTTAGTCAGGGAAGAGGCGGTCCGAGAGCGCCTAGGCAACACCAATGTTCATAAATCCATGGGACCCGATGGGGTGCATCCACGGGTGCTGAGGGAGCTGGCCAAGGTGATTGCTGAACCGCTCTCTATCATCTTTGAGAGGTGTTGGAGAATGGGGGAGGTGCCTGAAGACTGGAGGATAGCCAATGTCACTCCGGTCTTCAAAAACGGCAAGAAGGAAGATCCAGGTAATTACAGGCCAGTCAGCCTCACCTCTGTCCCTGGAAAGGTGATGGAACAGATTGTGCTGGATGCCATCTCCAGACAACTGGAAGAAAAGGAGGTTATCAGGAGTAGTCAGCACGGGTTCACCAGGGGGAGGTCGTGCTTGACCAACCTGGTAGCCTTCTATGTTGTTGTCACTGGCTGGGTGGATGGGGGGAGAGCAGTGGATGTAGTCTACCTTGATTTCAGCAAGGCATTTGACACTGTCTCCCACGACAGCCTTATAACGAAGCTGAGGAAGTGCGGGATAGATGAGTGGACAGTGAGGTGGGTTGAGAACTGGCTGACTGGCAGAGCACAGAGGGTTGTCATTGGCGGTGCAGAGTCTAGTTGGAGACCTGTAACCAGCGGTGTTCCCCAGGGGTCGGTGCTGGGTCCGGTCCTGTTCAACATCTTCATCCATGACCTTGATGAGGGGATAGTGGCCACCCTCAGCAAGTTTGCTGATGATACGAAGTTGGGAGGATTGGCTGACACGCCCGAAGGCTGTGCTGCCATTCAGCGAGACCTGGACAGGCTGGGCAGTAAAAAACCAGATGAGCTTTAACAAAAGCAAGTGTAGAGTCTTGCATCTAGGGAGGAATAATTGCATGCACCGGTACAGGTTGGGGGATGACCTGCTGGAGAGGAGCTCTGCGGAGAGGGACCTGGGTGTCCTGGTGGACGACAGGTTGGCCATGAGCCAGCAGTGTGCACTTGTGGCCAAAAAGGCCAATGGCATTCTGGGGTGCATTAAAAAGAGCGTGGCCAGCAGGTCGAGGGAGGTGATCCTCCCCCTCTACTCTGCCCTGGTAAGGCCTCATCTGGATTACTGTGTCCAGTTCTGGGCTCCTCAGTACAAAAAAGACAGGGATCTCTTGGAAAGAGTCCAGCGGAGAGCCACAAAGATGGTGAAGGGCCTGGAGCATCTCCCCTATGAAGAAAGGCTAAGTGATCTGGGTCTGTTTAGCCTTGAGAAGAGAAGACTGAGAGGGGACCTGATCCAGGTCTATAAATATCTAAGGTGTGGGGGGCAAAGTGGCGAGGTCAGACTGTTTTCAGCAGTGTGCGGAGACAGGACGAGGGGAAATGGCCAGAAGCTGGAGTATAGAAAGTTCTGCACCAATGTGCGCAAGAACTTCTTTACGGTGAGGGTGACGGAGCACAGGAACAGGCTGCCCAGGGAGGTTGTGGAGTCTCCTTCTCTGGAGATATTCAAGACCCGCCTGGATGCCTACCTGTGTGACCTGGTGTAGGGATCCTGCTTTGGCAGGGGGTTGGACTCGATGATCTCTGGAGGTCCCTTCCAACCCCTACGATTCTGTGTGTGTGATTGTGTGTGTGTGAAATCACTGTTTGGTTTCTTCGACTTGCTAATCCACTGTAATATGACTACCACCAGACAATTCTGAAGCACTAAATTCTGTTTGAGAACAGCATCATTCCCTCAGTTGAAGAAAACAAAGTCAATTATGTGCAGAACATAGTTTAGTAATATTTAACTTCGTTTTCCTCAGGATGCTTATTATGATACACTCTTACATCAAGGAAATAAATTTTACAGTTTTTATCAGATCCAGTGACAACAGAAACCTCTTTTGCAGCAATCCATCAACACAGTAGAAGTCTGCATGTGCTCAACTTTATCTACCATCTGCATCGGTACAACTCAGTTAAAAAGCTAGGAATTCTAGTGTAGTTAGCTTCGTAATTTAGAATTTTGCTGTTTACCTGAATATATTCAGCATCCCAGAAATTCATAATTCAAGGAAGGCTTACAAATCATAAAGTTTCAAAAGAACTGATAAAATCTGAGAATTGTAACTACACAGGAAAGTTAATTAAAATTAATTTCATCACCATCACGTTAGAACTTACCTTGTTAAAAAACACTTTGAAATTTTATTCTAATGATAGGCCTATGAAATAGAAAGAACACCACTTTCTTAAGGCGTGTATGAATACATGCTGACAGCCACCCAGCTGGAAAGCAACTTTGCATAAGAAGACTTGGAGGACCTGGTATAAATGAAGGCAAGCCACAAGCCAGCAGTACTCTCTTGACACAAATAAAGCTATACATGAGGATTCCAACCTCAACCATTATGTGATCACATGATTCTATGAATTTTTTCCGTAACAAGACAGTTTAACTGACCTAAATCCAAACAAGCTGGTACACAGCATCTGTACCCAAACTCATGTTCTGTGTTCCAATCTAGCATCTGAGCCACGTGAATGATCAAACAGCTTTACTCTGACAGGATAAAAAGACTTGTCTAACACAAAGTAGTTCCAGTAGGACCAAATATCAAGCAAAGCCATTTCTAGCATAATTCCTGCTTTGCTCATCAAACCTGTTACTTGGCATTTTCTGAACTAAAATTTTTTCACAAATTGTGACCATTTGTTCTAGTCATCCCAAAACACTTCCAATGCATCAAGTTATCACATTTTCTCTTTTTGTGTTTCCTGCATAAAGCCCAGAACCTCAAAAATTTCCCCCAAGTATTCTCCATTTTCTTATTTGCCAAACTTTTTTTTTTTAAACTCTGGGTGTTGAAAACCAACCAAAAAATCCCCAGACCAACAGAATGACCCTGTTGAGTCTTCTCATTCTATCTTGCTCGCATGCTAGATTTCTGCTTTTGAAAACTGGTGATGCTCATCAATTCTCACAACCTGACTATAGTTGCCAAGACCAGATTAAGATAAGTTTTCAAGGCAACTCCTACCAGAGTACCCAGGGTGCTAGCACCTCTAGTATCTTAGGAACTATCTTCTTTCTTTTTTTTTTTTAAACAAATACTCACGTCTGGTTTTATTTTATTTTCTAGCATATACAGTTCTAATTTGTACTGTGTCTTTATTACCTTCTTCTGTTACACATTCTTTTACTGGGGAGATGATTTAGAAGTGTTTTATAGTTGCCTTTTCCTTAATGAAGCATGCAGAAAACATTAAATGCTCCAGGTCAAAGGAATATTGGATAAATATTATATCTTATTTAAAAAGATCAGGTTAAGGATGACCTATTTTCTATTAATTATATTTACTCAGTAACAGAGACGCAAAATGGAAATGCTAATAAGCATTCTAATTTTGCAATACGCTGAGCAATCACAATTCCCTCTTGCAATCAGGAGGTGTGGGTACTAGTCATTTATTTATTTTGTAAGGCCAAAATTACTCTTCCAATCTGTACGCGATGCTACTGCCTTAAAACATGATAATGGACTGACTATCACCACCAAACATACTCTTCCTTTCTAAAATGGAAAGTACGCCCTTGTGTGTGTGCCCTCGTGGCCAAGAAGGCCAATGGCATTCTGGGGTGCATAAAAAAGAGTGTGGCGATCCTCCCCCTCTACTCTGCCCTGGTAAGGCCTCATCTGGAGTACTGTGTCCAGTTCTGGGCTCCCCAGTATAAAAAAGACAGGGATCTCTTGGAAAGAGTCCAGCGGAGGGCCACAAAGATGGTGAAGGGCCTCCCATCTCCCCTATGAGCATCTCCCCTATGAGGAAAGACTAAGTGAACTGGGTCTATTTAGCCTTGAGAAAAGAAGGCTGAGAGGGAACCTGATCCAGGTCTATAAAATATCTAAGGTGTGGGGGGCAGAGTGGTGAGGCCAGACTGTTTTCAGCAGTGTGTAGAGACAGGACAAGGGGAAATGGCCAGAAAGTGCAGCATGGAAAGTTCTGCACAAATGTGCACAAGAACTTCTTTATGGTGAGGGTGACTGTATAATCAAAGAATATTAAAACGTTATAATTATGAAATAAACAAGAGTTAGGCAAAGCAACACAAAGAGAATAGATAGGATGCTCACACTTATCCTGAGCTCATATCAGAAACTCCAGCAAAGAAGATCTCCAGAAGAGATCCTTCCCCACTGGTAGTCAGCTCTTAAATGGGTCTAGAAGTGAAGCCAGGCTCCACCGCTTCCTGCAGCACAGGTGAACTGCCTTCAGCTGTGCATTGCTCGCCTCTGGTGATCAATCAGAGGTTCAGGCCGTGACTCAGCAGTTCCCATACAGTGACGGAGCACTGGAACAGGCTGCCCAGGGAGGTTGTGGAGTCTCCTTCTCTGCAGATATACAGGACCCACCTGTATTGTGCAACCTACTTGTGCAACCTGGAGCAGGGAACCTGCTTTGGCAGGGGGCTGGATTCGATGATCTCTGAGGGTCCCTTCCAACCCCTACGATTCTGTGTAAATATGAAGAAAAATGGGGAAAAATGCCTGGACAGACCAAATACAAATATGGATCTGCTGAAAGGATATATACATATTTTTAAGGTTTTCTGGCATTGGAAACCCACACTGACTTGCTCAGTAGCAAAGCCCTGATGTGTGAGGAAACTAGCAGCAATCTAAACCAGTATGTTTTCAATTCCTAAAGGAAAGGGAGAAAAATCACTGCATATCAACAGGTTTTGTGTTCCAACTTAAATTTACACAAGTAATAAAAGGAGTTGGTCTGCTTTCCCACGTTCACTGCACTCACTTCTATGCTGATTCCACTGACATAGTGGAAAAATATCAATGGATTTTCAGCTCACGCAGTTCCTTCGTCATCATCTAGATTTACAATCAGTAGCATCAAAACTAGGATGGAAGATGTAGAACGAACCTTTCCAGCCACAGCATAGGGCTCTGTCAGATGGCTGCACCAGTAGAAACATGGCTGCAGTATGTCAGTAGCAAGTGGGCTACTACATTCTCATCAGTCACAGAGTCCTACTGCTCACCTGCAAGATGAATATTGAATGTATTGTCTCTAATCTCTTTTCTCTTCAGTGGCTTCCAAGATGCCTAGCTGCACACAACACAGTCTAGGCAAACTAACCTAGTTCTTAGCATTCAGCGTAAGCATGATTTTTAAAGATTGCTTAAAATAGGTGCCTTGAAATCTTGAAAAGAGAGCGAGTCTGTTCTCCATTAAAACAGAAACTGCAGTTTAACATCATCATTGCTCACTAACAACAGAACCTCTACAACACTGCAGAGTTCTTTACAATTTCATTACGATACTAGGGATCTTAATTAGAAAGTATAACGAGCAAATGGCACATGCTGAATTTCTTCAGAGGCCTTGGGTTAGTTATGCAGGCACAGCTGATACTAAATTCAAGCTCATCAGAAACAGCAAATAAATACTCTTCAAAACACAAAATAAGCGGCATAAGTAAACAGATTTCTCAGACACAAATAAGTGATTCATGCACAGCAAATACTTCTGTTGAAGGGCTCCAGGGTCCTCAGAAGCACTTTATGTCACTTCATCTCAATTAACCTCCCAAGAAAACAATTCAGATCCAAGAAGGAGAGAGAAAAAGAAAACAATTACTGACAACACAGTCTACTCTGATGTCATAGTACTGCATTGCTTGAGTCACAGACTGATTTCTTGGAATTCGGTATTAAAGCAAAAAAACAGAGAGAGAAAAGTATAGACAGAAGAAAAGCCACCTACTTTGAGTCAGAGAAGAAATTATTCCAGCTATAAGCTTAATACAAATTAAGTCATTATTACTGATGAGATTTAAAGCTTACTGAGCTGTACTGTAATACATTATTTGGCTTTTAAGCATTCCCCCAACTTACATTTTTAAACATTCCCCCAATATACATGTACTGCAAATGAAGAAAACAATAGGACCATGTAGCAGAAGTGCTAAGTCACGGCCTGAAATAGTGATTGAGTACCTGGTGGAAGGCAGGGCCAAGCCAGGGGAGCTCAGGTGTATGCAATGTACCTGAGTGATAGGAAGGAGTGGAGCCAATATTTAAGGGTTGGCAGATCCATAGGGATTCTGCTTGAGGTCCCTGCCTGTGTGAGGCCTTTTGATGGTAAGCAGTTTTTCCTTTGTTTTTTATGGTTATAGCTGCTACATTTAGGTTTGTGCTCATTTGTTATAGCTAAAGACTTTACTACTCACTATTATTGCTGGACTTTTCATCACATTCCAGTATTACAGTCCAGTTCTCTCACAGTATTTCCTACATCACAAGATGCTTTTCTATTTCAATACTTTCAAAAAAATAACTTACTGTAAGCTCTTCACTGCTACTGCCTCTTCTAGCATTGTTGTTCTAATACCACCTTTATGTACCAGTTCCAACTACCACTGACCAGTTATGTTATTCTGACACTTCTTTATTGCGGTTTTACTTTCTAACTATACTATATTATATTCCATCTATAGCCAGAAAGTATTCCAGCTTCAGTGAAGCAATTAAAAAGACAAATAATGAGGATTGTTGGAGCTATGTGTAAAGGTCTCTACAGTTCTAGTAATATGAAAAGAGTTTCTTAATAGTGAGACTATCTTAAACATAAAGTATATGAATTGTAAAATGTGTAACCTTAACTAAACCAGGCCTTAGTGCTGCTTGGTCTAGATGCTTTATCAACCTTCTTTTCATTCCCCCTCTTCCACTTCATATTCCCAGAATGGTTCTGCTACTTCTCTCCTGCACTGTGCTACCTCAAACAACTGCCTCAAGAATGCAAGTGTTAGCAATGCTACACACAGGAACTACATGGAGATGGTCTGAAGTTTCATCTTTATGCACAGACTAACAATCACTAACTGTTCTACACAGTGACAGACCTGCTTTTGCTAGAGAGGCTCCATTCAGCACTCCTCCATCCCAATAACAAGTCTGTTGAAGGAAAACTAAAACACATAATTAAAATTAAAAAGTCACACCTTGTTAAATGAACGTGTAAATTTTAAGTTGAATCTTGCTTTACAGCTGATTCTACTCTGCTCAGGTGTTAGATGAGATGATCCCAAACTTTCCCCAATATAAATTAGGCTGTAATTCTCTGGAAAAAGAATGTGAGGATTAAAAGTTAGTTATCTGAATAGGACCCAGACTTTAAGACAAATTGCTATGATTTTGGACAGAAGTAAAATGTTTTCCTTGCTCTTTATTTCTGGTTAAACATGCCAAAGATGATGCATCTACATATGAGTTCCAAGAGCAGCCTTTAGGGAAAAGTATTTTTCTCTTATTTGTATGCACACTTCCCACATCCTTTCCACTGCCAATGCTTCCCAGAATACCTCCCCTTTTATAGATGTGGGCCACATTTCTGCTCACACATACAGCTTTATATTTCATTTCAATAAGCTCAGCTTACCAAATGAGCCATATACCTTTCTGGTTATCCTGTCCTCTGACTACCCTTACTGATTGCCTAAGTACTTGCTGGTAATTGATGCACCAGCAGCTTATCACGCACTGCTGATTCAAACGGTCAACTGCATTTGGCTGTTGAACTTGGTAAACATGTACTTTAAACTGTCCTCTTGAATAACCAGTCTCTTTCAACAGCATTAAACAGCTACGAGCACAGAAGGTGCCTAAAGGGGGTGCTAAATTTAATGTTGTAAGGTTTAATTTAATGTTTGTAAGGTGAACAAAATCTGAAATTAGCCCTCTTGCAGAATTGTATGTGTATGATTCTTCAAAAACAATTTCACTGACTAAACCTATGATCTCAAAGAACAAAATACAGTTGGAAAGCAACTGATCCTTCCCACTCCTCCAAATAAAAAAAACAAACCAAGCTGAACCATGATTAAAGCAGGGATCTTATGCAGGGATCTGGAGTCTATTGCCAGCTTAAGATAACTGTCAGCCAAGGAAGCTCTCTTGCTCATCCTTTAAAAACCGGCATAGTATTATATTATATATTAATATTTTAAAAATATAGAAAAATAACATAAATCTCTCCAAGAAATTATGCTAGGATTCCTGGATGCAAGTTCTCTCTTCCTGCTTATTAACAAGTAATTCTCCCACAGTTCAGCAACTCCGTCTGTCAGTAATATGTGAAGCAACCTCTCATTCTTACATGATATGTACCCTTCTGTTTTTCCAAATAGTCCCTGTTTTGTTCTGGATTTTTTCACAATTTTTACAATTCAGCATGCCAAAAGTATGAAACTGCAACAATGAAGTTGCATTAATGCCCTTAAGAACAAGGGCAGATATTTTTAGCACGGGTTAGAGAAGCTTCCATTGATGCCATTCTTGTTAGCAGACAGACCTACTTCTGCACCTGTACAGGGTCTGATTTCTAATGTGAGCTCTTCACCCACTTCTCGTGCTCCAAGAGAATAAGCAGGTTAGTTTTTCAATTGTAAATCTAATGTTTAAATCTATTGTTTCTTTGACTTCTTTACTAATAAGGGCTGAATATTAACAGCTGGGTGATTATACATCACTTTGGAACTGGACTACAGTTTTGATAATGACTGACATACAAAAGTCTGCTAAGGGTCACCTGATTAGGAAGGCCAAGTGGATGAGGCCCTCTATAAACAGATAGGAGCAGCTTCACATACATAAAACATGGTCCTCATGGGAGACTTCAACAACCCCAGTATCTGTTGAAATGACATCTCAGCAGTGTACCAGAAATCAAAGAAGTTCCTGGAATGTTGTGATGATACCTTCCACTTCTGAGTAGTACAGGAACACCTGAGAAAAGGTGCTATGCTGAGCCTTGTCCTCACTGAGGAGGAGGAGATGGTGAGTTACGTGAAACTCAAGGAAAGCCTTGGCTATAGTGACCATGAAATGGTGGAATTTGAAATCCTTAGGGTGTTGAAGATGTGCAGTGAGCAAGGAAAGCAGACTTTGAACTTTTCAAGGAGCTGCTTGGCAGGGTGACACGGAGGGAAAGCCTCAGAGGCAAGATGGGCCCAAGAAAGCTGGCTGGTATTCGAGGGCCATCTCCTCCAAGCCTGGAAGCAGTGCATCCCAAGAAAAAGGAAGGCAGGCAAGAATTCTAGGAGGCATCTATGGATCAACAATAAGCTCCTGGACTGACTTTGTCTCAAAAAGAAATTAAGAAATTCTACAGGGAGTGGAAGAAGGAACAAGTTAACTGGGATGACAGCAAAGGAGTTGCCTGAGCAGCCAGGGATCAGGTTAGGAAAGCAAAACCCAGACAAAATTAAATTGAGCTAGGGATGTCAAGGGGAACAAGAAGAAATTCTACAGGTAAATCAGTGATTTAAAAAGAAAGTCAGGGAGGATGTGGGCCCTCTTTGGAAGAAAACTGAGAACCTTGTTACGGGGATACAAAGAAGGCTGAAGTGCTCAATGCCTACTTTGCCTCAGTCTTCACTAAAAAGGCTCTAGGCACATCACCCAAGTTGGAGAAAGCAATGATAAGAACTTGGAGAAGACAGAAGTACCTGCTCTACATGAAGATGATGTTCAAGACCATCTAAAGAACCTGAAGGTGCTCAAGTCCATGGGACTTGCTGAGATCCATCTCCAAGTTCTGAGGGAACTGGTGGATGAAGCTGCCAAGCTGTTAGCCATCATATTTGAAAGGTCATGGCAGTCTGAAGTTCTTATGTTTCCCCTTTTCTAATCAATGAGAAACATAACTTTTCCCCTCCCCACCCTTCCTGAAAAGGGAAAAAAAAAACCCTCCAGAGAACTGCAGGCTAGTCAGTCTCACCTCTGTGCCTGGCAAGATCAGGGAGCAGAGCCTCCTGAAGGCTCTACTACAGCACATGGATGTAATAAAGCTTGTACTTCTGAAGAAGTTGCCATCAAATTTCAGTTGATTAGTCAATTTCAATTCAACTCATCTCTGCGTGTAAGAATGCTAGTGGAAAGAAATGGCTGCCTCCATGGGATGAAAAGTTTGAGAAGAGTACTCCCCAAGAACAAAAGTTCCCTGCTCAAGACCTCAACAACTGCATCACAGAGCTGATACAGATTTCTTGGTAACCTTTCTCACTCCTGTTAGATGATCTCCTGTCTCTTGAAAACTGTTCATAGCTTGTGAGAATTTAATCTTCAGTCTTGGTGCAAATTAAGCATAAATGGTTTCCTTTCATTTTAGGATCAAATGGCTTCCAAACTGTTATCTTAACAATGTTCTGGCAAACTGTAAGAAGCAATGGCAGGAGCTGCATAACTGTGCTGCACAGAGAATACAGGCAACAGTAGAAGGAAAGCTTTCATTACTTGAAGGTTTTCCAGTGTAAAATTATAAAACCACCTCTAATCATACTTGATTTTTTTAAACAAATTCAGAAGTGCAGCTTAAGAAACTAATAATAAAGAAACTAAATTCAAGTAATTAAGTCAAGATTTTCTAACTGTGGTTGAAACATCTGCCAACAGCTGAACTTCCCTGTCCTAGCAAGGCAGCTGATTGTTTGTAAAGACCATTTGCTTTTGATTTTACTGATAGCTATACTTCTGAAGTTTTTAACTTTGAAAAATCGAATCTTTTTAATGCAACACATTAGTACAGTAGATAGGTACTGACTTGCATTGGTTTTATTACCACGTTTCTGTTGGGGATGAGAGCCAGACCCAGCCAGATAGCTGCACAGTGACACAGCAAACAAGCTCCAGCAGCACCCAGCACAACTAAGTCAGCCAGTATCTCTTCCAGATATTATCTGTTTCATGCAGAGTATTTAATTATTCTCCTGCTCTAAAAGCCAGCCTTGGGTGTCACTTAAAAGATACATTACGTAATGGAATGACAGAAAGAATTATGACTTCTCATCATGAGGCAAGTCTTGAGAAATCGAATTACCCATTACTCCTCGCCACCGCAAGCCCTCTTCTGGCCTTTTCATATCACTCCGAGAGCTCGCAGCGCCACCTTCCGTTCAGCGGTTGGAATCACAGGCGTCAGCAACCGGAGGGCTGCTCCAGGAACAGCGTTCACACAGATCTGTCGGGTTGGGGATTAGAAAAATCCAAGTTTTCTCTTTAAGCAGCTCAGCGTGTCATACCTATAAGAGTTGCTGCTCTTCTAGAAGTGCACTCATATAAGCAGCCAATCATATAGCTGCTTAAGTGGCACACATCCAGAACCTGACACACAGAATATTTTGTGTACATTTCAGCAAGTGTCCAAACCAGTAGCAGCAGCTCATGCATTTTTTTGCAGAAAGCTCTTTATTTCTTACTGCGATCTCACAGTGCACACTAATACTTTCACCATCTCCAGCCAGGAAAACAGCATGCAACTGGGGCGAAGGGAAGACAAACCGACTTTGATAAAATTATTTCATAGGCCTCACTAAAATTCACTCATTGAATCATTTTAGAAACTTAACTTGAAGCAAAGCAATTATAAAGTAAATATCAAATACAAATCATTGAAACATAGCACAACTCACTTGAACAGCTCATCACTGAATATGAAGAATATGAGACTGTATGGATAACAAAAGAAAAAATTATATTCAGAAAAAAAATCTGAATCTCTTTCAAGTGAGCCTCATGAAGGGCTGTACTCCAGCCTCCTCTTCTCCATCCTGTGCACAGAGCCAGGCCTGCTCTTTTAGGTGCAGAGTGCAGCGATTGATCCTGTTGATTTTTAACATGATTGGTGACTGTCCAGCCCTATTTATCAGGATCTCTCTGCAAGGCCTCTCTAGGCAGGAGGGAGTCAGCATCTCCCCTTAATGCAGCACTGCCTACGAACTTACCCAGCATGCATTTCAGTCATGCACCCCGATCATTTTAATAACACTGACAATAACTGGCCAACTTGGAGCCCTGTGGGTCCCGCTAGCACCTGGCCATCATGCAGATGGACCAAAGCCCTTTGGGCTCAGCCAGCTGCTCACTGACCATGCTACACATTTATCTTTGTCAGGACGTTGTGAAAAAGAGTATCAAAGGTGTTGCTGCAAAGAGTGAATAATCAATGAGATTTTCAGTTGCTACTAAGTTGGGGAAGACCACGCAAAAAGCCTTCTGTATGCACCAACCCTTCTCCAGAGCTCTCGGTAACGGCTGCCCCCCGTCTCCCGCTTTCTCCCGTGCTGCAGGACGGCAGCCTGCTAAAGCAAGACGCCACGCCGCGGCGCGCGCAGGACCACGCGGTCAGGCTGCAGGGTGTGGGATGGCGCCCCCGGGCCGACTGACCAATCAGACATCAAAAACTCGGCGCATCTTCTGCGATTGGGAGCGAGACGTATCGAGCTCGCCCAATGAGAAGGCTGCGTCTACAGAGCGGAGGGGAGCTCAGCACGCGAAGCCGTGATTGGCTGTAGGGCGTGCTGGCGGGATGGCGGCCGTGGGAGCGGCGGCGGGGTTGGGGAGCGCTGACTTTTCGGACCTGCGGGAGATCAAGAAGCAGCTGCTGAGCGTGGCGGAGCGCAGCCGCGAGCGCGGCTTGCAGCACAGCGGGAAGTGGTGAGCGCCGCGGGCGGGCAGGTGGGCGGGCGCGCCCCGCTGGGCACCGTGCTAACGGCCGTCTCTCCGCGTAGGGCCTCCGAGCTGGCGTTTGCCCTGGAGCCGCTGCTGCTGGGCGAGCTGCCGCCGCCGCCCGCGCTCACGGAGGTAAGCACCGGGCGGAGCGGCCGGGCGCTTGCCGCGAGCATCGGCGCGGGGCGGGGCTGAGCCCGTGCTGCGTTCTTCGGTACGGGAGGCTGAGGCGCGCAGGGGTTGTGCGGAGCTTCCCGTTGGCGGCGCCGCGACGTTCTGTTCAGCCCGCCCCGAACCTGCTACGGAGAAGTGCGATAGCGGCGCTGTTCGCCCCTGCTGTGCAGGAGACGTTTCTGAGTGCTGGTCTCTTCACGGTGCTGTTAAGTTCCTTTTTGCTGTCTCTTTTCTCCGGGAAGGTGGACAGACCTGAGTGTACTTCCCAGATGAAAGCATTCATTTTCCTGTTTGCTGTATTCCAAATGAGAAATTTGTAAGTTAAATTTGAATTCACACCACATAAAATTCATCTCAGCTAAGGGTTTTTAGCTAAGGCTTAGAAGTTACTGCAGTCTAAATTATTTTATGTCAGTGAAGTTGTGCTCCTTAAGACACAAGTCATTTTTCCTGTGTCCTGATCATCATCTCCACAGAAATACTGCAGGTGTAATACTGCTTAAGTTACTGGAGTGTAACATGTCATAAATGCATTTCACGAAAATGTTTGAGGTCCAGCTCTCCCTACTCCAGCAGGACAACTCACAGCAGGTTGCCCAGGGCGATGTCTGCGTGTTCTTTGAGGTTCTCCGGGGGGGAGATACCAGAAGCCCTGGTGCCAGTGCTTTGTCAACCACACAGTATGAAAGTGCTCCCTGATGTTTACGGAGACTCCTTTGTTTCAGTTTGTACCTGTTGCCTCTCGTCCTGTCACTGGACAGCACTTAGAAGGGCTTTGCTCATTCCTCTTTGTACCTTTTCTTCAGGTATCTGTGTATGTTGATGAGATCCCCCCGCACCTTCTCTCTCAGAAGCTGAACCAGTCACAACTCTCTAAATTTTCTCAGATTTGAAATGCTTCAGTCATTTCGTCTTCATTATCTTTTGCTGAACTGTCTCCTGTATGTCTGTCATTTCTGTACTGATGAGCCCAGCAGCAGACACAGTATTCCAGATGTGGCCTTGTCAGTGCTGAGTTGGGGGGGGGGGAGGGTCACCTACCCTGACCCGCTAACAATATTTTACATAGCTCAGCCCAGGATGCCCTTGTCCTTCCTTGTGGCAAGCTGGCTTGTGTACACATAGCTGGCTTGTGTACAATTTGGTGTCCCCCAGGTTCTTTTCTGTCAATAAATTGTTCAAGGCATAGATACCAAGGAAATGCTCGTGTTTAAATGAACAGGTTAATATTGTTGGATATGAAATTCCTGAGTACGTTTCTTACTTGCTATCATTTTGTTTGAAAAGCTAATTCTTGCCTTCTGGCAATTTGCCATAATTTATCTTCTGGAGCCTAACTGTTTATTTCAGATGTTTCTAGCCAGTGAGAATCCTTGTTCTCATGTGAGTACCAATGGTGTGAAGGAGTGGAGAGAGGTTTCTGACGGTACTCAACTCATATGTGAACAAAAAACCTGTTTTGTTGTGTTTTTGTGCTGGTTTTTTTCTCTTAACTTTCCAGACAGTTTCATTGATATGCTTGTAAGTGGGTGGTTTTCCTACATTATGTCAGAATTTCTAAGGTATATAACTCTTCTTTGTTCTTGCAGGAGGATGCTCGTGATCTGGATGCCTACACATTAGCCAAATCTTACTTTGATCTAAAGGAATATGACAGAGCTGCATATTTCTTACGGGGCTGCAAGAGTCAGAAAGCCTACTTCTTATATATGTACTCTAGATATCTGGTAAGATAGAAGGAAAAGTTACCTTTAAGCACTGAATTCCTTGGCTTTGCTTCCTTTCTGCATGTAGAATATAGCATGCCATATTTATGCTGTTGTAAAATAATTTTGATTTTCCTCTATTCTCCACAGTCAGGGGAAAAGAAGAAGGACGATGAAACAGTGGATAGTTTGGGTAAGGATCTACTGTCAAGGAACATGAGACGATATAAGGAAACTTCCAATAACACATCTTCATGTAAATTATTTTGGTTTTATAGCTTTTCCATTGATGTTTGAGTAATAATGGGCTGTAACATAATTTGCTTTTGTTTTCTCTCAGTTGATTGGCTTAATACACGTTACAGAATTTCTTTTCTTATTTATTCTGTTAAAGTGCTAGTCACTGGACTAGAAGATTTTATAACAGAAAAATAGCCATGGACTGGGAAGTTTTCTGGTCCTGTTGATGATGACTCTGAATGTTCCCTAAACCTCACAGTTAACATACTTAGACTCCTGAGTGGAATCTAGGTGTTTGACTTTCTTCACATGCAGGACCACTGGAAAAAGGACAGGTGAAAAATGAAGCTTTACGAGAGCTTAGAGTTGAGCTTAGTAAGAAGCACAAAGCACAGGAACTGGATGGATTTGGCCTTTATCTGTAAGTGTCTGCATGTGTTCTTAATGTATTTGTCTGCATTTATGTGGATGTGCAGTTTTATGACTGATTAATTTGCTTTACAGGTATGGTGTCGTGCTGCGAAAGCTGGACCTGTCTAAAGAAGCAATAGATGTATTTATTGAAGCTACTCATGTCTTACCTTTGCACTGGGGAGCTTGGCTGGAACTTTGCAACTTGATTACAGATAAAGAGATGGTAAAACTTGGGAGATGTCAGGTGGTTATAACAAACTTAAGAGTTTAACCTGATTCAGTTGTCAGAAGATTAGTGTTGTCCACTGCTTTATTCTATGAGACTGTCAGACAAGGCAACCCAAGATGGTAAATTATATTGTTAAAGCCACTTGTGACATGAAAGAGTTCATCCTGAGGTTGGTTGTGTTGTGTTTTTGTTGTTGTTGTTTGTTGTTTTTTTGTTTGTTTGGGTTTTTTCTTTTTTTTTCCTTTTTGGTGTGTGTTTGTGGTTTGTGTGGCTTTTTTTGGGGGGGTGGGAGCATTCTAGTTCTGCAGTTACTACTGCAGAGTTTTTGTGAATTGAGGGTTTATGTGTAGAATCACTGAGCAAAACTGATTCAGACTAAAACACTAACGTAGGCATTCCTTTGTCAAATACAAAGTCTCTATGAGATGAACTGTCATGTAAAAGATGACTTTTGTCTTTATGCATGGGGTTTATGAGACCACTCCTGTAATTCTTCAGTCAATTCTGGCAGATAGATATATTTTTGAAAAGTTAAGAGGGTGCAGAATAGAGCCTTACTGATCTACGAAGAACAGGCAATTCATTTTTGTGAGATTATTTAGATTATTCTGTACACATAGCTTATTACAAGGAAAAAAAAAAAGACAAAAAAATCTCATCTATTTAATAGTGATGGGAAGAAGATAGTCTTTTAAAGGAGTCTTGAATTTAATGTAGAAATTAAGCCAATAGCTGTAGCAGAAGCCTGGTGCCATCATCTCTGAAAACAATAATTTCTTCACCAATTGACCAAATGAAAAATCATCAGTTTTTTTTTATTTCAAGTCACTGGAGTAGATGGGAGTGACTAAATGGAATTATGTAGTCCATATTTTAACACTTTTTAGAATAGGCATCTTAATGTTCCTTTCATTTTCCAGCGTTCTTAATTTGTAGACATTTTTTAGCCTCCACTGTGGAAGAACTCAATATTAATTTTTGGTCCTAATACTATTCTTTCATAGCTGGTGTTATGCCCTAAGAAAGTGCTTACAGGAAAGTCTTCTACCTCAAGATTGTCTACTAGCTCATGGGAGGGAAGATAATGGATTCTTTGCCACAGGTGGCTCTTAGAATACTACTGATTGTCAGATTGTCACCTCTTCCTCCTCTTCTTTGATTCTTGCTAGTTGAAGTTCCTGTCCTTGCCAGATACGTGGATGAAAGAGTTCTTTCTTGCACACATTTATACAGAGCTCCAGCTGATAGAGGAGGCTCTGCAGAAGTATCAGAGCCTTATTGATGCAGGATTTTCTAAAAGCACATATATCATCTCTCAGATTGCAGTTGCCTACCACAATATACGAGGTCAGTGATATTTACTAATAGGAGTAAGCCTTTTAATGCGAAGTTAGCCTTTGTTGTTCTTGTTCTCACATCTTCTCTTCTTTCTTCAGATATTGACAAAGCTTTATCTATCTTTAATGAGCTAAGGAAACAAGATCCTTACAGAATAGAAAATATGGACACTTTCTCCAACTTGCTGTATGTCAGGGTAAGCACCCTTTCTGTTGTTTGTCCACGATGATACTATTTGTCAGAGGTAAGTTAAACGTTGGCAAAGCAATTGCTGTTACCCAGTTTCTCTGAACATAAACTCTCAGCTTCTGTTTGCATCTGTTTTGTGGAGTTGTGAAGCAGAAATGTGTGCATTGTCCACTGCCTGGGTCATCTTTGTCTGAAACTGTGATATGATCCTTTACTCATCACCTTCACTTCTTTGTTTCACTAGAGCATGAAGCCTGAGCTAAGCTACCTGGCTCACAATCTCTGTGAGATAGACAAGTATCGTGTTGAGACCTGCTGTGTAATTGGTGAGAGTCAACCCTTTTATGTGTTCTTACTGTGCCATCTCCATGCTGTGGGAAGCAATTTTAGTAATAGCTGTGAAAATGAGCCAGCAGAGCCATCAAAAACATATGGTGAATGTGATTGCAGGCAGCCTAAAAAGTAGACCAAATGAGAGTATGCCTTTCCCACATTCGTCTTTGAAAGAGCTGCTGTAATACTGTTATAGCTGAAAGTAGTTAAGAAAACATTATGAAGGCCCATGCAGTTGATAATTCCCTTTAGTCCTCAAACTCCAGCAGAAACGGTTGTGCGTCAAGTCTGGGAAATATTTTTTTTTTAGATCAGACTGAGTTTCTAAACAAATGATGGGATCTTAGCTGATAGGTGCAGCTGGAAAAGGAGTTGGTGAGAACACTGGAGAAGATATTACTACTACTCTTGAGGTTTCAGGCAGATCTGCCTGTAATATATCTTGTTCATATTATTTGCTACCTCTAGCGGAAATGCTAAGTCAGAGCTTGAAGCAGTGATTGGTGGGAAGGCAGGGCCAACCTAGCGGAGCTCAGGTGCACGCAGTGTACCTGAGTGACCAGAAGGGGTGGAGCCAGGATCCACCCCTTCCCAGACCTCATTTAAGGGTTGACAGTGGAGGTGAGGGTATTCCTTCCAAAGTAAACAAATTTTATTCATTTTTGTGTCCATGGCTGCTGCTTTTGGGTTTATCCTTGTTTGCTGTAGCCTAAGACTTTGCCACTCTGCTATTATTGCTGAACTTTCCATCACGTTATAGCATTACGTACCTTCTAACTTAGGTTATGCCTATTCCATGTTTTGTTTTGTTTTGTTTTCCTTCTGCAATTGTTTTCTATTTATTTAAATATTGTGACTTTTTGCTTTAGGAAATTATTATAGCTTACGTAGTCAGCATGAAAAAGCAGCACTGTATTTCCAGAGAGCCTTGAAACTGAATCCTCGTTATCTTGGAGCCTGGACGCTTATGGGACATGAATACATGGAAATGAAGAACACATCTGCAGCTATCCAGGCCTATAGGTATCACTCATGCTGTACACGATAGTATTTGCATACATTTGGGGTGAATTACAGAAAAAACATGGTACTTAGCCTTCTGCCCAATGCTGATCCTAACTGCTTTCTGACTATGTCCTTTTCTCTTTGACAGACATGCAATAGAGGTGAACAAAAGGGATTACAGAGCCTGGTATGGTTTGGGGCAAACCTATGAAATCCTTAAAATGCCATTTTACTGTCTCTATTATTACCGACGGGCCCACCAGCTCAGGTAGAGTGGGAAACGTAGTCATGTCAATTGACATTCACTCATGAAATCACTGAAGTTGAAAGAGACTGCTAACATCATCTAATCCAACCCCTCTCCTGATTTCACCAAGGATAGAGAACTCTTATCATTTTGCATTTGCTGTGTCCGTGACAGCTTCTGACCACCACATCTTCCATAGGTTGTTCTTTGTAAACAGCTAGTCTAGCAGGGCAATTCCCCTGATAGGCTCTTTTACCGTCTGATGTCTGCTTGTTAAGGAATTTGCATGCAGGAACTAAACTGGGGTAGGAAGAAGAGTATCAGCACCATTTGGTTTGCACTGTTACTATTCCAAACTCTTAGTTATGCTAATTAGCTGTTAACGTATCAAACTGTTTGTCTGAGAGTATCATCCAAATGCTTTTTGAATGCTATCAGGCTTGGTGGTGTGAGCATTTTGCTTGGGAGCCTGTTCCAATGCCTAAGGTGTATAAGTGAAATTTTATGTAAGAGAAGATGATGGACACTACCAGGTGTGGGTTTCCTTCCCCTAGTGTCTCTCCCCTGCAATATCAGCTGGCAATGTCGTTAAACTACATTTAGGAATTTCTTTTTTTTACAGACCCAATGATTCTCGTATGCTGGTTGCTCTAGGAGAATGCTATGAGAAACTCAATCAGTTGGTGGAAGCTAAAAAGGTAAGTGAGGGCTGACCTGTAGACACTAGGTCGAGTTGCAGTTAAATAGTGTGGCTTGTGCTACTGGAAATGTATATAGCATGTTAGGAGCTTATTGAAACTGTTTGTTGCAGTTAAAATGGGAAATTCTATAAATAGAGTAGCTGAGAGTATTGTGTGCAGCTGATACACGACCCTTCGCTTTAAAGCCATGTAGTTTTCTGTTTCTGTCTTGCTTGCCTGAATCATGGTCTGGAGTCATTTTTCTTGTGTGCTTGACTAACTGTTCTTCCTTGGTAGTGCTATTGGAGGGCTTATGCTGTGGGAGATGTGGAGAAGATGGCATTGGTGAAACTAGCAAAGTGAGTATGTATTAGCACTGAATTGTCGATATTGTGTTAAATGCAACAAAAGCACTTTGATAACTGGTAATAGAATGGTAAATGGAAAACAAGTGCAGCTGCTGGTAGATAGTATTGCTTCTGGAGACTTGTCATAAATGTTATCTTTAGAAGGTCTGCAGACTACAAACTCTGTTATCTAGCTTTAGCTTTAAGTTTCTGTCAGGGCAAATAGAGAGGAAACTGGGATTCATTACAAGGGACTTACAAATCATGGTATGATTTCAGTGCTGTCGGTGCTAGAGTGAAATTTAAACCAATCCATGGTGCTAATGCTGTATAAAATCATAGATTGACTATTTCATCCCCATCTCCTTTTCCTTCCGCCCTTTTTTTCCTGATACACGATTGTGACATTTAGCATAGGATCTAATATGAAATAAATGTGAACAGTGATGTTAAAACCAACTTTTGGTTTTGAAAAAAATAAATATAATACAAAGGGGAGAAAAACTGAAGGGGAAGGAAATGGACAGGTAAAAGATGAAACTGCTGTATAACATTTTTTTGGTACTTGGAGAAAGAACAAACTCTGGAAGAGTAGGATGGAAAAACAGACTTTGAATGTAACAGAACAGATGAAGGTTCCTGCTTTAGTTGTATCTGCATTGCTTCTAGCGGGTGACACTTGACTGACTTCCTTCCTGATAATATTGTTCTCAGGCTGGATCATTTCTTTCTAGGAGGGACAGTACATAACGTATGTTTTGCAAATTCTTAAGGAAAAAAGAAAGACTCTAATTAAGATCAGACTTCTCACTGGTTCTCATAAACCAGTAAAGTCTGACAAGGTGATCTTGTTCCAGTGGCCATTTCATAAAATTTATTTATGTATTTTCCTAGGCTGCATGAACAGCTGAATGAATCTGAACAGGCTGCTCAGTGCTATATCAAATACATCCAGGATATCTATTCCTGTGGGGTAAGACTATATCTTGGGAAGCAAAGGAAAAGTAAACACTGTGTAGAAGTACCTTGGAAAACACCCAGACTGTTTTTACCCTCTTCATTGTAGGAGATAGTGGAGCATCTGGAGGTTAGCACTGCCTTCCGTTACCTTGCCCAGTACTACTTCAAGTGTAAGCTCTGGGATGAAGCCTCAGCTTGTGCTCAGAAATGCTGCTCGTTCAATGATGTGAGTAGCTGCATGATTCCTGGGGTCTTACTTGGGGAATAACTGACTTTAATCTTGGCTACCTTAGGAAAGAGCCGTTTGGATGTGGTGCTTGGAGATATGATTTAGCAGAGGGTTGTTAGAGTTAGGGTACTATGGTTAGGCTGCGGTTGGACTTGATGATCTTGAGGTCCCGAGTAGACCAATCTTTCATTGAATGAATGAGAGCTGTCTGCTGCGTAGATGAACAATTTCATCCTGATATCATCCTGTGATAGACTCGAGTCAGGGAATATGGCATAGATAAGTAAAACTGGATCAAGTCTCATTACTTTGGTGTTCACTAAATAAAAGAATTTGAGGCTGTGGATGGCAGACTTAAGACTGCTGAAAATCGTAGTGGGGAGGTTGTTAAAAGTTTAGAATGCCCCATGTTACAGTAGTGATACTCACGTAGCTTCTTGTTGCGCGTCTTGTTTGTGTAGACAGTGGGAAGGATATAAGAGCACTTGAGTTTTGTAAGTGACTTCATATTCTGAGATTTTCTGCAGCCTGTAAGTAGGAAATTCTGGACTTTTAAAAATTCCAACCAAGTGATAGCCAAGGCCGCTGCAGGGTGCATGCCTTGTTCTTAACTGAGTTGTCTGGAACTCAAAAGAATTTGAGTTTAGTTTATTTGAAGCTTCTCCAATCTACTTTTAAACAGAATGTTTATGGCTGCAGTGGTTGATGGTACCAGTGTCTGAAATACCCAAGTAATATGCATATAAGGTGAAAAGAGGGAGGATTGACTTACCTTAATGTTCTTGATGAGGGCATTTTTAAATATCTTCCAGAATGATGATGGCCTTATAGAGTGACAAATTTAGACAGATTGCATATTGAATTTGACACAGAAACCACTCATCCATCAGCATGTGGTTTTTGTTTTTTAAAAATTGTTTTCAGACTAGAGAAGAAGGAAAGGCACTGCTGCGGCAAATCTTACAGCTTCGCAACCAAGGAGAGACCTCCTCCACAGAGATCGCGACTCCCTTTTTCCTCCCAGCATCGTTGTCAGCCAATAGCACTCCTACACGTCGTGTCTCCCCGCTCAATCTATCTTCTGTTACACCGTGAGCAATGCTGGTACCTCTACCCTGTGCACTGAATGTGATGGTGTGGATGGGGCTTGCAACCACCTAGTATTTTCCAGTAAAATTTTTATGTTCAGTGTTGCCTTCACAGATAAGGAAGTAGGGTAAAGAGTGACTGGAGTCCACAGCTGAAGACAGGTGTGCCCAAACAGGCAAAAGTGCAACCTACTTGAAAGTGCCTACTCTTATATGTGAGAACATGCTCTACTTTTCACCAAGTTATTACAGTCAGGAGAGCAGACGTGTTCCAATACATGGGTCTGCTAATAGATCATGGGAAGAGACTGACTTCATGAATTTGTGTGCCTGTTGTCTTTCTCTGAACTTCTCTGGATAACCTCCTATCTGCCTGGCAGCTTAAGAATTTTTGCCTGTCCTGAATTACAGAGATGATGGAGCAGTATGAGACACACAAATACAGTTTCCATGCCTATGTCAAAAGACTGAAAAGTGTAAGGAATTTCAGACAATCACAAAAGACAGCTGTTTGTCAGAACCACAGGTAAAACAGCAGATATTTTGACTGAGTGGAAAGGCAGCCAGTGGGATAGCACAATTTGGAAAAAATAAAATGATTAAGCTACTGTCCTTGGCCTCCTTTATAATGTAGCTTTCATGGGTGCTATAGCAGATCACAGTGGAGGTAGATACAGCCATGTGGCAGTTACAGCAGCCTGTCCCATGCTGGGCCTGGTTGTGGTGCTGCTAGCTGCCCATCTGGGCTAGTGTGTGCCAGGTGCAGGGCCATGTTCACCCTGGCTGGGAGCTGACAGGTGGGGGTCTGCATAGGGGCTGCCTTGTAATACCTGCAGGTGAGCCTGGTTCAGCTACAGACCCTGGGAGAAGGTGCCACCCTGGAGTATTCCCAGGGGCTGCTCTCCACAGCAAGTCTTAGACAGATCTTAAATTCTGTGTCTTGGTTATATGTGAATTATAATACTTTTTCACATTGTCTCCGTGTTACTCTTAGTGGTCAGTGTCTCACAGAATTCAGCTCTCCTTTGCCGGCTTGTGAATCCTAACTACAACCAGCTCTTAATGTATGAGGAGTCAGTGACGGGGTAGCTGTGTTGTGTCTAGTGTCAGGAAGTTTTATTGGTCAAAAGACTGACTTGTACTATCAAGCACTGCTGCCATTAAGCTGTCAGGGTGGAGCAAATACAGGGATGGAGTATCCAAATTACCACAGAAGAAACCTACAGCAGTAGACAGTAGCATAGAGAAGTACAAATCGAGAACTCGCCCATCTGTTTCTTGAAATGGTTTGTTTCCTCTATGTTGCAGTGCTCAGCAAAAACCAACACTGGGTAGCGACAGAGAACAAAATGGGTTTGTCTTCAGTTTTTCTGTAAACAGAAGAGTTTGCTTTTGTAGAGCAGACTCCTTACCTGAGGAGGTGCAGCAGTCCTGTTTATCTCCTCTGTAAAGCAGAAAAAGGAAGACAGAATGGTGGATGTGTTTATGGGCCGGCCCGACGCATCTCTGGGTGTTTGGAAGAGCAGGGCTGAGGACGCTCCTGCAGAACCCAAGAGCAGGGACGTCTGTGGCCACCGCTCTCACGGCTCTCGCTGGGCTTGGCTGCACAGAAGAGGCCCTAGCGCACTGCAGTTTATTCAGGTCTACGGCTGGTTCCTCCTGCGTCCGTCCGGGATGGAACTGGACGTCAAAGGATGCCTTACCGCAAAGGTCCGCGCGCTCCGCTCCGAGGGCTCGCAGCCGGCCGGCGGAAAGGCGCTGCTCTCCCCGGCCGGGAGCGGCGCGTTGCGGCTCCGCCCCGAGGGCCGCTCCGCTGGGGCGGCCCGCACCCTGGGGTCTCCGTTTCCTCGCCCCGCCGCCGGTGCGGGGCCGCTCGGCGACGACGGGCGCTGCCGCGGCTCCCCGCGCCCCGGCTCCGCTGCCGCCCGGCGCCCCCTCCGCCGCGGCGTTGCCAT
>JAPSGF010000035.1:221641-236411 GCA_035772895.1 Perdix hodgsoniae
GGCGGGGCGGGCGCCCGCCCTCAGCGTCGGCGCGCAGGAGGCCGGCAGCGGCCGGGGCTGCGCGCTGGAGCCGCCGCGACAGCGGGAAGATGGGAGCGCCGCAGCCGTCCTTCGCCGCTCAGCATCCTCCCCTGTCCGCCGCACGGTAAGAGGCGGGGGCCGCCCGCTCCAGCCGCACCGCAGCGACGGCCGCGGGGGCCGGGACGAGAGCGGGGAGCGGGGCGGCGTGCGGAGCGAGCGATGGCACTGAGATGGAGGCCGAGGAGGCGGAGAGGAGGCAGATGGGAGCGAGGAGAGGAGGCAGGGATGCAGGTGATGATGGCGACGGCGATGTAGGGAGAGGTGTGGCAGGGATGCGGCCCGCAGCCGTGCCGGCACCCGCCTCAGCCTCCATCCCGCACCATTGTGCTCCAGGTCCGTCATTGTCTCGCCCTCCTCGCCGCGGCACGCGGTGCTGCGAATTGCCGCCTGCGGCGGAAGGAATTTGCTCGGGCTGAATGCGATGCGTGCAGAGGCGCGGCCCGCGGTGGGCCTCGGTGAGATGGCACTGAGCTGGGCGCTGGCGCGGCTGGGCAGGAGCAGCTGTGATGGAACTCCCCCGGTTTATTTTTACTTGTGGAGCATCTTTGCCTGTTCAGCATTGCATGAGGTTTATTTCTGTGCAGGTTCTTTTGGAAATGTGCCTGTACGTGTCTCGGAGTCTCAGAGCTGGGGGGTTGTGTGTGGGGGGGACCAGCAAGCTTCACCCCTTTGTACGTGCACCTCATCTTTTTGTTGTTGTTATTTGACAGCTGTTAGCTGATGAAACGTGCCAGTTATGCTGATACGCAGTTTACTGAGATCATGGAATTGCTGCCCGTCAGCTTCATGATGGCTGCTTAGGACAGCATCACGCATTTGGGCTGATTTATGGCACTGAATGCTCATTTGCAGACTGTTTCTGTTTTCTTTTCTGAATATACATATAAAAACGATGCTGAGCATGCCCTGTAGGTTGGGAACATAGAGATGTGTATATTTTGAAAATGTAATTTGAACTCTTGTAAGGAAAAAAAATAATGACGTGTGTTGTTAAAACCTTTGCATTCTGATCCAGCCCTGTGCATTACAGTGAGGTGACGTGTTGGGATCTCTTTCATCTGTCCGGTCAAATTCTGTGTGTGTGCATATACCATGCCCTGTTCAGGAACCCAGGCTTTCTGTGCCGTTTCCTAGGCAGAGTGTTTGATAACCTTGTCCTTGTCACGCTTTGGTGGTTTTTGACAATTTCTCTTCTTCCACTGGCCATTTCCAAGTACGTCCTATGAATGAGAGCCTCTCTGTCCTACTTACTAGGAAATGAACAGGAAGTATAGCTGCATCGTGGTGGGATGTTAAGGAGAAAGTTGGCTGCTGCCATTTGTAAATGTATGACGGGGTCTATGAGACATTTTATTATCAGGTTGCTGGAAAGATGCTGCATAATTTCTCTGTCATTACAATGGATAAGTAATCCTTGGATGTTTAAGTCAGGAAAATACTGAGAAACACAACTGTCAGAACCGTGCCCAGAGTAATTTTCAGTTTTGTTTTCTGTTCATCCAGTTGATACTACTGATACAGTGGTTTAAAAGTTGTATAATAATAGCCCTCCAGGTTGTAAAAAAAGATATGGTAATGGATTCTACTGTCACACTTTTTTCTTTTTTACCTTCTTTTTAAATGAACTTTGGGACTGACCATGCTGTGAACTCATTTTTCACTACTGAGTGGTGGTTGTTTTGCACTGTGGTCAGTATTTATGCTTTCTATTTTCTTTGTGAAGTTGTGAGACAGCAAAATAATCCTTACCAGCTACCTGAAATTTGGATCGCATGGCCTGTCATGTTCCATATCTTCTGTGTTCAGCCAGATTTCTCTGCAAACCTTGTGCATCATGGCAGTGCAATATTTTGGTTACTGCAAAATAAATGGTTAAAATAAATAATTACTTTAATTGATTTTATGATGGTATGTTTGCAGTGCATGTTTCTAAAACAACTAGACTTCTCTAATTCCCAGGCAGGAAGCTTTTCAAAGTTCCCATATAGATCTGTATCACTTCAAGATCTGCTCTTGACTGGATTATAACAGTTGTGTTTTCCCATCTTCACAGACTGATTCTCTGCTGCCTCCTTTTTAGTCATCATCTTCATCTGTGCAGGGCATCAGTGCGACTCTGCCATCAGCTTTCAAGATCCGGAATCGTTATTACTTTTTTTTATATCTTTAAGGTCTATTTGAATTTCTCCTTTAAAACATCAGGACTGAAAATCCTAAATGCCCCTCCTCCCCTCCAGTCTAATTTATTTGTTCCAGGAGTTGGGGATCTGTATAGAAAGTTTATCAGCATGTTGCTCACATCAAGCTGCAATGAGTGTATTCAGCAACTTTTTGGTACATGACAGAAAAGCTGCAGACTGCATCGTGAAGTATCCGGTGAACTTGAAAGGAAAAAGTAGTGATATACAAGTGCTTTTCTGGATGCAGGCTTTCAGTTTGGATCATGGTGGGTTGCTGACAAACTGTGGCACATCCTGAAACCTTAGAGCCTGTGTGGATTTTTTCCCGGAAGATCATATTTGGACATTGCAGCCACTTCCCTTCACTACTGTTGGAATAAAAGCAAAGTGAATGGAATGGTGTGCCCATCTGCCTAGCAGAGTTACATGAGAAAGAGGTAAATGAATGCAGAAAGTATTTCAGTACATGACAACACTATGAGAATACTCTCAGTGAACTGTGTAACAGCAGCCAACAAGTAATGAATACCACAGAAGAGCCAATATACCACAATTCTATCTTCAGATGAACAATAATCAGATTAAATTTATTTTTACAAAATGACTGATTTGAATTAATTGATGACCACTGATATCAGTAAATAAATTCAACTGAATGTCCAACAAATGTGGAAATTAAAATTGAAAAGAAGAAGAAATGCAGTTAAAACTTGCGTGGAGTGCCCAGAGTAGATGAGGGTAATCAATAATGAGTGAACAAATAAGGGTGGGAGAAATGGTAGTTGCAGGTTTTCTGAGCATGTTTTTCTTCCATTAGCACTGGTTTGCTAATATTCAGTAAGCAGACCTTCTTTTTAAACTGATGCATAAATATTTTTCATTATTCATTTGTGTAGTGTATGCAAAATCCATACAACTCTTAATGTCACAGGTGTTTGAAATTAATTATAATCAGTACTCAGTTGTTTTGTATGTCTTTGATGTAGGATTGGTGTACAAATAAGGTACTGCATAATATTCAAAAGACCTAGAATTGTGTGAATTGTGTTAATCCATAACATTTTGTTACAGTTTAATGAACACAAATGCTTTTTTGTTCTTGTTCTGTTGATAATAGGTAAGTCCTTTTTTTTTTTTTTTTTTTTTTACACTATGCTTTTCTTGCATTCAATGTTCAAGGCTCTGTGAGCTGCTGTTTTCTGCCTATGTGTATCAGTGAGGAGTAAAATGAGATGCAGTCACTTCTGCAGAATCAGCTCAGAGAATTTGCTGCAGTTTCATAGGATCCTTGGTAATATTCACTTTCCATCTCCCCTCCCGGAACAGAAATTGTAATCAGTTATAATCACTTTCAGATAGACAAAGAGTGTTTGTAGACCATTGCACTTGAAGTACATGCAGTAATTTACAGCTGAAAGAACAACTGTGTGGATTACTATTTGGTAGCTTGAAACTGAATGAATGGTTGTATTAATTAATTTGGAAATGCTTTAAGGAATTAAGCTGTAAGATGAGTGTGCCCAGTGCTTTAGGGGCACAACTAACAGCAAATTAGCATCCATGTATATTCAGCGGTAAGCGTCACTAACTGAACGGACTGGCCTGTTTTTGCAAAGGTCTGTGTTAGCAGATCACTTCTGTATTGCTTTGTGTGCTTTTGTGGGTCACAGAATGACACATGTGTTGCCTTTTTTTGAAATATGCGGTCAATGTCAGTGACCTGCATGGTAACCTGTGTAGGATGAAGTCAATGAAGGTGTAAGCATGTTCTCAAAAGCAGACCGTAGGGTTCTTGAGGGCTTGTAGACTGCTGCATCTATCCTTCAGTGTGCAATAGAAGGGTAAAAATCACAACGATCAGAAATGAAAAAGAGCAACTCTGGTAAAATTGTATCCCTAAGTGAATAATCTGAGTGTTTCTAGTGAATTCTGTTCCTAACATTGTTATCTTTAAAGACATTTTGACTCCAAGTTGTGTTGAAATGGAGAAGAGGATGTTCACATATTTGCATTTCTGCTGAAAAGCCGATTTGAAGAGACAAACTGTATGTAATGCACGTTGGCTTAGATTTGTACAGCTTGGAGTACAGCCTGTGGTAATGGCAACATTCAGAGTCTTATCCCAGGCAACTTAAGTGAGATACAGGACATGGGAAGTTAGAAAGATATGTTCATCAGGTTCTGAAGGGCACTGACAGTCATGCAGAGGGAGGAAAAAAAAACCCAACAGAATCACAGAATCATGCATGTTTTGCAGTTATACTGAACTCACAATAAACTGTAGGAATGAAGTGATCTGGTCAGAAGCAAGATGTCCAAAGAAGGAAAAGTCATCAGAGAGATCTGCATTGGTAGAAGTGAAGAAGGGAGACTAGAACACAGAGTTTTCTTATTCACTCTGACATCTTATATAAATCCCCATTCATCAACTACAGCAAGAATTTAGCTAAAGGTGTCAGAAATTCTTACAGGCTAACTCTTACACTTTTAATAATAGTAGTAGTATTTAAATATCTGACAGTCTTTAGTGGTGAACATTTTGTTTTCTTGCTTATATGCATTTTGGTTAAATAAAATTTGTATTTGCTGGCTTATTAAAATCAAAAATCAAAGGAAGGAGGGCCTCATAATATAAATTGTGGAAATTGCAGAATTTATCTTTCAGGCTCCGTGTGTTTCTCTGATGGTGTTTGAGTGTGATCCTACCTACATAACATTCCCTCACAAAACAGCTTTCTTGGTAAACCATGAATGGGCCAGAGAAACACTGGAAGTACAGGACCGCTGAAATGTCTTTTAGGCCACTGCCTTGCTGTGAGCTGGACTGCCTGCTGGAGTTCATCCCTTTTCTGCTAATTCTGCTGTTCTTAAATTGCACATCTGTGTGGGAACTGTTGAGAAAGGACCCGCTCAGCCCTGTGAGCACAGGTGAAGGCAACGGAGCTGTGTGATAGGAAGGGGTGGAGCCTGGCTGCTCCTCTCTTAGACCTCAGTTGAGGGCTGGCTGCCAGTGAGGGAGGATCTCTGGTTGGAGATCCCCCTTTGGTGGAGCTTTCCTCTCTTCTTCCCTTCCTTTACTGCACCTTTCTAGTGTGCTGATCCTTCCCGTTTTTATACCTCTGGTGAAGCACCTTTTCCTGTCATATTGATCTGTCTGATTGCTACCACATCTAATCTGTATCCATGTATTTTTCACTCTTTGATTTCACTCCATAATAGGGAAGAATCTTGTATTTTTACTGGTAGTGTTCTTGGTAAGTACTGTGTAGTATTGTGTTATGGTAGCTTCTAGGAAAAGAACTTTGTGAAAAGGAGACAGATGGTATTTTAGCCACAGAATACTAGAATATTGGTTTAATGCATCTCTCAGCTTTGCTGCAGATAACAATAATGCTTCTGTCCCCTTTTGACTGTTTCCATGGTGCTGCCAGCAACTTGGATAGAAATTTTTGGCTCATTTTATAGAGCAAGGGCCAATGGTAGTTCTAGCAGCCTAGAAGCACCAGATTTGTGCTGTGTTCCTTGTGTGGACCCTGAATCTGAGGGATATTTTGAGTTTAGTTCTAGAGGAATTTCAACATTACTGAAAATTGCTGTGGTATTGATTAAACATGTAACCGTTAGACTATGAATTTTGTTCTGTTAAAAGCTGAGTTGCTTCAGACTTTTCTTCTGAAGAGCTATTTGGTGGAGTAAAACACGTTAGCTGCTAGCATGTGAAGTTTGCCATGTCCTAACTATAAAAAGAAGTATAGAATAGAATTGTGTGATGGCACACAAGCAAAGTCTGATTTAAGACTTTGGGTGGGCCTTGGGATGGAGGTGGAGAGCAGGGTGAATTAGCATGTTAATTGTTTTCTTGGCTGGAGTTGAAATACTGAAGGATAACCACTTTAGGCTCAATAGTTTCCATTTTTTCATACTGTTAGAACCACCTCTCAGTCGAACCAATGCCACCTTTTCCTTTAGTGGAGCAGGGCTTTGGAAGTGTGTGAGACTTGTGGTGGCTACCATCTGCTGTCCTCAGAAAACAGAAAATTGGAGTATAACTGTAATTTAAGTATGACCCTTAGAGCAAGCTCTGATGAGGTGAGGCCCTTCTGCTATGAGGAAGTATGGAGCTTAGTTCTTCTAATTGCAACTTAATATAAAAGCAACTCGTTCTTTGTTAAGGCAACTCACCAATGTGGCGAGACCTCCTTAGTAAAACACATAAGAGCAGATGAATTATGCAGTGCAAGAATTCCTGTTATTCTCTCTCTGTTGTTTTAGGCGCTTTTATCCCCAGAAATTTCCTCCAGGGACTTGGTGTATTTCAGAGAATTCAGCCAGAGAATGGAAAGTTGATTCGTCTACTCTTCTACAGTTGATCCCTTGAAATGGACAGAGGATAGAAGTTATTGCTTATAACAACATCCTCTTAAAAACATTGTTTCCTTTTTGGCAGAGACTTCTAAGAAAGGTGAATTTAGCTCTGAACTACTGGGAGTAATTAAACTTGATTGTGGGTGCAGTGTTTCTTGCTGCCAATGGAACTGATTACAATTAACAGGTCACTGAGCTAATAGTTTTTAAACACGGCTGAATGGTGACTGTCAGCTGTGTGGTGGTTGCTCATGTTTCCACTGGCCTTTCAAGCAGAGAGGAGTTGAGGACTCAGAACCTGTTGTTACGTAGGTTGCTCTGGAAATAATGCCTCCTACTTATTTTCATGGAAATGAAAACATGGAGCACAACAATGCTAATAGGACAGATTCTTAGCTACAAAACTCTATTTTTCAACACAGTCACTGCAATTACACGTTTTCACCAGTGATGACCAGGAGCCTGCATGTCACGCTTGGCAGTGACTCGCTGTTTCACTGCTGATGTAGTGGTGTCACAACAAGGAAAACATTGCCCATGCAGTCCATCTTTCATTGGCTGCTCCTCTGTCACATGGCAACAAAATGTAGTGCAGTAATGACAGGAAGATTCAACATCTGCTGCCAGACTGCCACCATCTGCCTCTGACACTGTGGGCCAATGTCCCAAAAGAGGCGTTCCTCAGACTTTGCTTACTTAATCATCTCAGAATCGAGCTTGCTATTATGGGAAATAAACAGTATGGCACACCATACCCTGTGGGGGGAGTTCATGGACTTCATAGAAATACAAATGAAACTCTGAACAGCAGCCTAGTTTCAGTGAGACCACAATCAAAATCTAACAGGGGAGTGGGCTGACTATAATTTGGGTAGGCAGTGTCCATTGTGAAGTTAGCATGCAGTGATTTTGTTACAAAATGCACGTTTTGTGATAATACACGTTAGAATCCAAGTTAATGAGGGTTTGCAGCTCCTTCACCCTGTTCAGTTATCCACGAAGGAAGCAAGACCTCTTACGACGCTTGAGAATAGCAGAGAATAGGCTGCTGTCTGTTGAGATTTTTTTCTGTGCTGTAAAACCCATTCTGTAGGACAACTACTTAACATCAGGTTTGGAATATAAATCTTTACAAAGCTCAGAGCTGGTGAGCCAAAACAACATTTTGCTACAGATTTCATAACAGTTTTCTCAGTGTTTGGTTATAGAGTCACCTGGTTTTGACAGAGGTGTTTCATGATCATTATGTAGTATTGCCAGCGGCTCTGGCCCAGTTTGCCAGATTCAACAGGAAGGGTACAAAGGGAAGAGGCAGGGAGATGGGCCTGAAACAAAACGGCAGCAATGAACTGAGGGAGAAAACTAATTTACTAAATGTGATAATGGAATGTGAGATTACACAGTAAAATACAGTATCACTGGAATTGAAACTAATAAATCTGAATGAGAGCGTCCAAAAGTGAAGGCCTTACTCTAAAGCTGAAAGCAGATGGCTGGGGAGCATGCACCGCAGAGATGAGCAGCAAAAGAAGGGCCGTCTTGTGACTGGTGAGCAGTTCTGTCTTTCTTTCAGAACGGAAAACAGAAAGGGAACAGTGGCAGTCTGCTGGGAATGCCAGCAGTCCTCACAGCTGGTGTGCTCGCTTTCCAGTGCGTGAAAGGAGCTTATGAACAGGAGGGGGAAATAGCTGTTCACAAGGGTGGATAATGGTAGAACAAGGGGGAATGGTTTTAAACTGAGATGGGAGGTTTAGGTTGGATATGAGGAGGAAGTTTTTCACTCAGAGGGTGCTGAGGCACCGGCACACGCTGCCCAAGGAGGCTGTGGGTGCCCCATCCCTGCAGGCATTGAAGGCCAGGCTGGATGTGGCTCTGGGCAGCCTGGGCTGCTGGTTGGTGACCTGCACACAGCAGGGGGTTGGGGCTGGGTGAGCGCTGTGGGCCTTTGCATCCCGGGCCATTCTGGGATTCTGTGATTAACCTTTTAACTCCCAGTTCAGTACATAATGTTATGGTGTGGAATAGCAATGACAAAAATCATAGAACCATGACAAGAATATTAATCAAAATAGCAATCTCAATAATTATATATTGATTTCATAATAGCAAAGCAATGCAATAAGATTTCAATATTTCCCAGATAGTAATAATAGTTTCCATTTCTCTTCTGTTCTGAAGGAATATTCTTAATTTTCAGGTTTTTCCACACTGCATAAATTGAGATATATTTTTCTTAACCAGCTCTAGACTTAGAGATTGCATTGAAATCTACTTAGACTTGGCCCTTTTACCCCCTCCCCCATCCTGCAGGAGTTTTAATTATTTTTTTTTTTAAATGCTGAGAAGGGGAAGAGATTTAGAAGTTGCACAGAGGGGATTTGTCTTCCAGTATTAATCATGATCTGCTCTAGAACTTAATGTTCTCACTCTCAGAAGAGTAAATACAACTTCAGGGATAGCGACAGACTGCTAGTTAATAGGTTGATATTATGAACTTATGTGGCTCTATTTTTGATTTATTTTTGATTGGTTTATTTTTCAAATTGATTTAAATTGATTTATTTTTCAAATAAGATTATTTTCTATACTGATGATACTGCAGTTTCAGGGAGAAACAGGAAAATAAATAATGTTACCCAAGAAAGTAAAGCACAGAGATGATAGATTTAGAATAATATAAGTCTAATGTTTCTCATTACTTTTGCTTTTAGCATTGTTGCAATATACTGTGTGTGTTTTGCTACGTTTCAGTAAATACGATACCGGACTTTCATGTGGGTTTTTAATGCATAAAGAAATGAATGCTTATTTTTTGGTTACCGTTTTGTGTTCTTAATTCTAGCTCACTCAGTACTTATGATGTCTTCTGCAAGTACTTAACAGTAACTTCTATTTCAGTGGAGCTATTACGTGTGGAGGATCTGCTCAATTTTTTTTAACATGCGCAAATGCGCAGAGATGTCCAAATTTCTGTTACCTTTATGGTAGCTGGATGTACTTTCCAGTCAATCAAGAATATGTTTCTAACGCGGGCTGCTGGGCAGTCCTAGGAGAAGGATATTTGGCATGAAGTCAGTTATGCTATATGTGTTTGAGATACGTTAACCATTAAGGGATGCCAAAGAAGCAGAATGAATAGCTGTCCATTTGTCTCCTTCTGTACAGGCAGATGTTTTTTTTAGATACCATATGCCACTTAGATCTTCTGGAGGATGCAGCCCACTAAAGGAACCATATATTTTCCTTTTTGTCTTTAAAAGTATGTGCATGAAGTGAACATTTACTGGCAAGTGGAGGCTGTCTATGTATTTCACAACTGTGTGTGTGTGTAGTACTTACAAGATGTCCAGCAGATCTCCTAAGTGACCAATAACAATTTCCTCTCTGAAGGGTAGTTTTACACTAGTGAAGGTTTTGATTACTAAAAAGAAATGCAAATCTTAACATAGGCCTTTACTGTGCCAGAATAATCTGTGAGGGATGTGCGTAGACTTAAGGTAGAGATGCCACATAAACAAAAATAAATCATCTCTGACCTCCTTGGCAAGTAGATCCTGCTGCTTCAGCAGAAAATCACGGTAGTATTGATCTGCAGTGGGAGTCTGTGCTGTTACCTCTCCTTGTGCTGGAGTGTTGATAGAGCCCAGCTCTTGCTGATTGTTCATTTCACTCTTATAAACTGAAAGGTCTGTGCTCTGTAAGGAGTGCAGCTTCTGCCCACTGGACTTTGTGGCCCAGCCCTTCTGTGCTCTAGCTCTGCCAGGGTTACAACATGGGACCTCAATTTAGGAAGGACTTGTTCTTCTGTTCCTAGTTAAAGACTGCAGGTTTTAACTGCAGTAATGGTTTGCTGTGATTAATTTAAGAAATAATGAAAGCAAAAATCTAGTGCTTTATTAATAATATAAAGGATGTGCTGAAAGAATGGCAAAGAACATGAAAGTTACATTGATTACAGAGTTCTCTTTGTTAATTATGAACCCACCTAAGTGAAATAGTTATTACAGACTTATAAAGTTGCTTTCTTAAGCAGAGTAGCCAAAGTTACAAACCAAAACAGTGAGTGGAAGGGCTAGGAAAAAGAACCTGGAAGTTGTGCATCATGGTCTCTTCTTTACCTGTAAGATCACGTTGTGTTCCAGAACAGCTTCCAGCTCGCATTGCATTACAGTAGGATTTCTTAAGTGCTGCCGCAGACAGCCAGTCTCTCCACAATGTGATCTGCAACATATATTCAATACGTATTTCCACCCATTTTCCTAGAGTAGTCTGGAGCAGATCTCAAGGGCCCAAACTTCGAAGAATTAAATTAACATAGGGCCCTCATTGCAGTCCCCCTGCAGATCTGTATACTTGGATCCGACAGCATACACTCTTCTTTCTGTGAAGTAAAAGCAATGCTTTGCAAATCAGTAGGCATAACTCAAGCTAGAAAAGAGAAATCAAACTGTGTTAGACTGCATTCCAAGATTCTTGGAAGCAGCTTAGCAAGGAAGAAATTAGGCCACTTGAAGAGGCAAAGCATGCTTGATAGATCTGACATTGAGGGTTACGCTATGTGATAGGTACTGTTGCTGGAAGCTCAACCATGTTGAGTTTCTTTCCGTTTTATAAGTTTGTAAGTGCAGACTTAGGCATGGCTAGACAGTGACTTTGAAGACTCTCTGTGTGTGCTTAGCATGTTAAGGCAACCCTAAAGGTACTCATTTGGTCTGCGTACTGATGGGCAGGATACGTGGTGTCGCCAGACCCTTGGCTGATGCAGGGAATACTCCTACAGTGGAGCAGGGATGCCTTCAAAATGTTCTAGACATAACAGCTCATCTGTGTTTTGATGTGCTGTACACAAAGCTTCCCAATCTGCATATTGTACTGATGTGATTGTGTTTAAACTTACTGCATCAGTTTGGCTAAGGTTGGAATTTTCTCCAAAATTTGGCTGATGGAAACTGTTGATGGAGTCTTATTTGCAAATTGGCAAAGGAGACAAATTCTAGCCTGGCTGGGGGTTTTGCATATCACTTTTTTCTCTGCTTCTATGGAAACTCAGAATGATGGTGAGAATGTCAGTGCTTCTCTCTTCCTGTAGCAGGTTGTAGAATTGTTGTGTGAAAGCCTGAATTTGGGCGGCTTGGAAGGTTGCAAGGGATTGGGATGGGCAAGAGGAAGAGATTGTTGACAGAACCTTCGGACTAAAATGCCTGTTCCATCATGATCCCAAACTGTAACGTTTGAATTAAATGACCCGTCCTCTCCAGTTCTGTAGTCTCAATAGGTTAATCTTTATTGTAAACAAATTTGTATCTTCTTTGCATGGTGTGTCTTTATTAGAAAAGGGAAAGAGTATGTATGAAATCTCTACTACTATGTCAGACTTGCATGCAGAAGCCTGGTTGTGCTGGCATCTCCCTTGCAGGTTTTCAGACAAAGACTGCGGTGTTTTCAGAAATGAGCTATCCTGTGTTCTGTAACCATGTGAACTGTCATGCTGCAATGTCTACCGACGAATAATAGTATGTCTTATTTCTTGCAGGGCTTCCAAAGCAGCTGAGGACAGAACCTTAAGGAACGCCATGCAGTAAGTGCTGAACAAACTGGCACAGAAAGGATCAAAAAAGATGGCAGTCTGTATTTGAAATCATTAAACATACGGACACTCACTGATAAGAAATCATGTCAAAAAAAGGACGTAGCAAGGGCGAAAAGCCTGAGGCACTGATTGTAGCCCTACAGGCTGCCAATGAGGAACTCAGGACCAAACTAACAGACATTCAAATTGAGCTGCATCAGGAGAAATCTAAGGTGAGTGAGGGTTTGGTTTTAAAGAAGTGTCTGCTCTGATGGAAAGAAATGTGGGAAAAACAGAACAGAAATCAAGAGATGCAACAAAGCTTTCCTCTTGAACAACAGTCTGATGTTGTGTTCCTTCACTGGAAAAGATTTCTTTTTACTGAGATACAAATTTAAGAAGCCTCTGGCCTTATAGTGAAGTGGTGTACCTTTTGTAACATCTTTACCCATGTTCCAATTAGTGATTTTCATCCTACCTGCTTGAATTGTTTTTAAGTGTGCTGTTTTTAAAAAAAAATTCCAGTGTCTAGAAGTTGTGTAGTGTTGCTGTTTTTTGAATTACTGCTTATTTCAGTAAGATATATCTCTATTTCAAAGTTGAGTGAAGTAGTCCTTAAGTGTACAGCATGAAAGTCTATATGGACCTTTGCAGTCCTTCTGCACTACAGTCTGACTCTGTCATGTACATTAAGGCATATATGCATTGTTTCAGGCTTGCTCAGGTAATCAGTAATCTGCCAGCATTTCAGTATGATATCTAAACTTGCTTAAAAATCAACTGGGTATTATGTGTATAGGTTCATGTAGGACTATGCTGTGAAAGTGCTCGGGGTCTCTAGTTGGGCTTAGATATACATTAGTGTAAGTGTACTGACGGCTGCTCGGCAACTTTGATTCCAAAAGCATGGACAAAGAACTTACAAGTTGTCTTTAGTAAAGAGCAACAAAGAACCTTAAGTAGAGCCAGCTATTTCATCAGTGTAATGACCAGTGAAGCACACTTTTCTTTAGTTTCCTGTCCAAGAGCTGACTACCTTAAAGCTTTGCTTATGGTTAAGAACATCTACAAAAGACTAGATGTTTCCTGGATGTTCAGATTTGCAGCACGCACTTTCATCTAATTTCCTACAGTCACGAATCACATGAAATCTGTATGAATCTTGCTTTTGCCAAGCCCTCCACTTCTCTGAGGAATTTGGCTGAAATTGACAGTTGAGTTAGAAAGTTGTTAGTCAGGTGTCTATATAAGGACTTATTTCCTAAGGAAAAACTGAAGTATTTATCTTTGGTAAAGATGCTGCAGTATCTAAGTAAGGACTTCAGGAGTTGGCTCATATCTTGTTGGAGAATGGAGGAACAACTAGGGTCTGCAGGAAGCCCCTCCTTATTCTGACATGGCTGTGTGTCTGAGTGACCTTGTTTTGGTAGCAGGTGACTTTCATTTTGTTTCAACTTAGATTGCTAAACTTGAAAGAGAGAAGACTCAAGAAACAAAGCGTATCCGTGAAGTGGAGCAGCGCAAGCAAACTGTGCAAATCACAGAGCTGAAAGCCAAACTCCATGAGGAGAAAATGAAGGAGCTGCAGGCTGTGAGGGAGAACCTCATCAAACAGCATGAGCAGGAGATGACGCGAATGGTGAAAGTCCGAGACAGTGAAATCCAGCGTCTCAAGTCAGCGTTGTGCGCACTGCGGGATGGCAGCAGCGATAAAGTAAGGACAGCCCTGACTATTGAGGCTCGTGAAGAGGCCAGAAAACAGTTTGACTCTGAGCGCCTTAAGCTTCTGCAGGAAATTACTGAACTTAAGTCTGCCAAAAAGCAGGTAGATGAGGCCTTGAACAATATGATCCAAGCTGACAAGATCAAAGCAGGTGATCTTCGAAGTGAGCACCAGTCCCACCAGGAAGCCATTTCTAAGATCAAATGGGAAAGCGAGAGGGATATTCGCCGCCTGGTTAGTAACTCTTCCCTGCACCAAAACGTGTCATGTGTTGTCTTATGCTGTAGTGACTTTGTCTCCTGTGCTTTTCAGTTTTTTGGTGAGTCTTAGAACTCTGCAAAGCAGCTCAGTCTGATGAAGTAACAAAAACCTCACATTGCTGTATCTCTGTGGCAGATAGCTCACAGTGAGTCAGCTAGAGCAACCACTGGGTGGGCAGCTACTACCACAGAATAATGGTGATTGATAAATTCCATCAAGAATTGGCTTGCCAAGATCCTAATATATCTGCTATGTGAAATATTAGAGAAAGAAAATGTAAACATCTGCACTTGGAATTATTAGTTTCTTCAACCCTTACGTTGGTGTCTTAAACACATCAAACCATGGCAAGAGGGGAGAGACCTTTTGCTTTTATCTTGCCACAGCATTTAGTGAATTCATACTACTGAGAATGGGTAAATGAGGCCTATACCAGTAGTAGTGCACGTGGCTGTGTTTTCTGTATAGCTAGGGAACTGGGCCTGCTTGCAACACTGGAAAAAACTGGCATGAAAACTGACAGTTCAGTAGAAGAAACAGTCATTGAAATAATGTCAGCAGTGGTATATTTGAGTTTAAAGTGTTGTGGTT
>JAPSGF010000035.1:236421-277733 GCA_035772895.1 Perdix hodgsoniae
TGAAATAATGTCAGCAGTGGTATATTTGAGTTTAAAGTGTTGTGGTTGGACACTGATAGGCAGCTGTGCACCCCACACTCACACATTCACCTCTCCTCCATTCCCACAGTGGAGGGGTAGAAATAATCATATAGTAACAAGTTATAAAAAGTATTGATTGAGATAAGGAGGGTTTAAGAAGAGGAAAGGATGAAAAAAATCCTAAAAACCAAGAAGAAGAAATGCAAATGATGCAAAACACAGTTGCTCACCTCTGTCTGACCAATGCCCATTCAGTCACTGGGGCATAGCAGCCCCAGCTTATTCCTCCTAGTTTTACTGTTGAGCACAGTGTCAGTACGATATGGATATCCCTTTGTCCGGTTCCATTTTGCACATCACATCATGCTGTTTTGCTTTGTGTGAGGCTATCAAAGCTCTTACTGCAATGGTGTACAGTGCGGCTGATACCTTGGAGTATATATATATATTTTTTTCAAGCCTGTGTGGTATGACATAACAGATTTAAGTGGTGAACACTAGTAAATCCTATTGTACTATATTCACCAAGGCTGAAGTGCTTTTGTTTTTACACACTAACATTGTTGCTCTTGTGCTCCTCTCATCAGATGGACGAGATCAAGGCTAAAGATAGGATCATATTTTCCTTGGAGAAAGAACTGGAGACACAAACGGGCTATGTACAGAAGCTGCAGCTGCAGAAAGAAGCTCTGGATGAACAGCTTTTCCTGGTGAAGGAGGCAGAGTGTAACATGAGCAGTCCCAAGCGGGAGATCCCAGGAAGGGCTGGAGATGGTTCAGAGCACTGCAGTAGCCCTGTATGCAGGTTTTACTGACTTCTGCACAACATTTCTATTGCTTAAATGTTGTTTTAGCCCCTGGGAAAACTTTTTAAAAAATCAGTACTGCTTTGAAAGTATTGATCAATGCATGTAACTGTCTGGATAGCCTGCATCCTCAAAAACAAACAAATTGGGAAGATGGGCAGAGAGAAGGCTGTGGGGAACCTAGGAGATTTGAGAGCACCTCCTATTTCTGTCTTGCTTTATGCGTGTGCAGCTATTGCTGTCATTCACAAGTGTAGCAGATATGCAAAATCATGGCCTGAAACACTGATGGAGCATGTGGTGGGAAGGCAGGGCCAACCCAGGGAGCTCAGGTGTATGCAATGTACCTGATTGAGTGAGAGGGGTGGAAGCAGGATCCACTCCTTCCCAGATCTCATTTAAGGGTTAGCAGTGGAGGTAGGGGATATCACTGGAGATCCCTGTATATCTGAGGCCTTCCAAAGATAAGCAGCCTTCTCCTTTTTTTTTTTTGGTGTCCATGGGTGCTGCGTTTGTTCTTGTCCTCGTTTGCTGCAGCCAAAGTCTTTACCACCCTGCAATTCTGCATTTTTACATCACATTACAGCATTACAACAAGGCATGCAGCTCCTTGTGACTAAACACAGTATTTACCCAAGTGTGTATGCATACACGTTTTTACGTATACATGACTGAGGAAGAAGAAGGTAAAGGCAATTGATGCTGAAAGGGGTGTCACCTGACCTCGTGGCCCGGCAAATAGAAGCAGTGTATAGGAAAAATCAATTGAAACTTGAATATTTCAGCATTGGGTTTTTTTTTCCCCCATAATAATAGTAAAAAAAAAAAAAAAGGCATCAGGATCTTATTATTATTTTTTAGCAAGTAAAAATTTTTAATCTTAAAGTTTTCCCAAAACTAGATGTCTTCTCCCAAAAACACACTTTTGCTGAAATGTGTTGTTCTAAAAACAAATAACAAGTACAATTTGTTGATTGTGTTAAGTTGACTGGTATGTAGCTTCAGGTGATTCTTTTCCCAAATGTGTGTTGAAGAATCAGTAATTATGTTATGTTGTTACTGATGAACAGGACTTGCGCAGGAACCAGAAGAGAATAGCTGAGTTGAATGCAACAATCCGGAAGCTGGAAGACAGGAACACATTGTTGGTTGATGAACGAAATGAACTGGTATGTGAGCTTAGGGGAGACCAGGAACTGTAGGGAAAAAAACGAGTAGAGAAGTCCCCAAGCATTTGATAAATGTGCCTTTTCTATCCATTGGGCTTATCTCCTAGGGCGTTTAGGGTGGCTTTTCACTCCAGAATTACTGAGTAATCTCAGTGAAGTTATATCAGGATGAAAATCCCAATGGAAGAGTCTTGTGGGTTTCTATGTGACTGATTGTGTTCCTTCCTTGACCTTCTCAAGAGTTTAGGATCATACAACAGTATATGGTGATGTAAATCACATGATGCTTATAGTCCCATACTTGAGAAGAGACAAGAATCAGCTATAGATAGAATGGACAACAGTAAATTGATTTCTGTATCTGATTTACTCTTCGGTGGTGATTTAATCACTCAATGTTTTTACTTCTGTGATTAAGAATGAGGGTGCTGAAATTCAACTCTTTGTTTTATTTATTTTGTTCTTCAGATAGGAGTCCTGGTGCACTCCTTTCATATCAGTGTGGCTGGCTTGATTCTCTTCAATGTTTTTAATTTAGTATTTTCAAAATGATAACAAGTTTGAAGTAACAGTAGAAATGTGCTCACATGCCTCTCCAATTAGGAAAAGCTCTCAGATTTCTGTGATACTGAATAGTTTGTAGCTATTTCATGCCATTAAATCTTCAGCCTATTTTTTTCGCAGAAAAATAACTTAAAAAACAAAAAGCTTCAAAATGATATCTTGCATAATGTGACTATAATAATACATGTTAAATTTGGGCAAGAACTGTTGGAAATACTGTGTTGTATGGTAACTGAATCACAGCCTGAACCACTGATTGAGCACCTGGGGAAAGGACCTGTCAGCCCTGAGAGCAATTCACCTGTGTGACAGGAAGGGATGCAGCCTGGCTGCATCTCTCTTAGACCTCATTTAAGGGCTGACTGCTACTGGGGAAGGATCTCTGGTTGGAAATCCCTCCCTTGTGGAGTCTTTCCCGTGAGCCTAGATCTTTGGAGACAGTGAACACCTTTCCTTTGTAACGTGGTTCCATCTGTGCTGGTCCCTTTGCTCTTACACTCCTGTATCCCCTTCCACCACGTTAATCTTTCAGATTGTAGCACATGTGCTTTGAATCATAGAATCATAGAATCAGAGATACAATCAGACCAGCAATAGCTTTCTTCATTTGTAGGGTAAGACATAGTTCTGCCAACAGCAATGCTGTTGGAAGATGTAACCACCTCCTACCAGCTCCTCTTCTTCATGTTAGCCGAAGGGATCTTCAGGCACTTGCTAGCTTGCTTCAAGCAAAGTCAATGGATAAGATGATATGATGATACAAGGAAATGTGCTTAACTGTCCTTATCAGCTACAGGGAACTCTCCCAGTTCTTTCTAGGGCAGAACTGCATCAGCAGGAGCTTCCTAGTGATGAATGGTAACACAGAGCTTATTCATGCATTCATTAAGTAGATAATCTGGGCACGCGTCTTCTTATCCTTCCTTAGGAAAAGAAATGTTGTATATTAATGCTGGGTTTTACCAGGTGGAGCTAATTTTGTGGAGAAAAAGAACTTGGTTAAGACTCTAGCTATACTAATACTGGGATTTCTAAAGATGCCATAAGATACTTTGATTATTTGTTGTTTAAATGAGATTTAGTCATTATTTGTTGACTAAAACATTCGTTGTGCACGTGCATAATTTCCTGTGTAAATCTGTCTTTGATGAGAAAGTCCATGAGTTTCTTGAAGATAAAACACAGGTCTTGGTTTCATTTACAGTTCTTGTAGCAGCTTTGCGGTTGTCTGATGGTGTGTCAGGTTGCTTCATCTCTATCAATGAGTTTTGCCATAGGTAGAACTATCAGTGAAAACAAGCATATCTAGGATGGTTCTGCCAGTTCCAGTAGCTCACTTTGCCTGGAGCTTTAGTGTGACGATAGTCCTACAGGAAGATTAACAAAAAATATTTCTCACAAAAGAAAACTATATATTTTATTTGGTTTATTTACCATTATTAATTGCTATAAATCAATTGTTATCAATTCAGCTGAAGCGTGTCCGAGAAGCTGAAAAACAATGTAAACCTCTCCTGGAAAAGAATAAGTGCCTCACAAAGAGAAATGATGAACTGATGCAGTCTTTGCAGCGCATAGAAGATAAACTCAAAGCAGTCACTAAAGAAAATATAGAAATGGTCAGTATTGAAGAGAAAATTGCATATTACTGCATGATATATGTCTGTTTTGGTGGAAACGTCTGCTCAGTGAATGCGTGTGCATACAAAGTGTGTGTAATACTAATGACAAGATATAGCAATGCTTAGGTTTGTACATAGTAATCTTACATAATGCTGTGTACAATATTTGAGTGAATGCATAAGATTGGTCTTTAATATCCGAAAAATTATATTTGAGTCTGAATTTAAAAAAAGTTGCATTGAGCCATGTTCTACTCTGCCATTTTGCATTTGAAAACCATGAAAGAAGCTGATAAGAGCAATGTTTTCAGAGAGCCTGATGTTCATCTTTGTGTTCCTGTTAGTGATGATGATGGCAAAAGTTCTGGTCTGCCCCCAAGCATGTATTATTACCATAAAAACATATGCATGGTAAGCGGCTACAGGAAAGAGAATGGTGGTGTGATTGCTAGGTTTATGAATTTCACGTATCAGGGCTTTATGAGGTGGAGTTAAAGCAGCCATGTCTATAGAGTCCTCAAGCAATTTTTAGCATCAGTCAGAATCCACATGCATTGATTTTGCTTTCTCATTAATTAAAGAGGAAGTGTGAGTCGAGTTACCAGATGTAAACTGGTAAGCTCCTAAGTGTGTTTGCATCTCTTGTCTCTCGCAATAGTCAAGGCCTTCATCTTGAGCAGACTGATAGTTCTGCAATGGATGCAGCTCTCCCGCTGATCAGGATGAGACTATCAGGTTCACATTCTGATCTTAGAGAAGAAAGGTTTTAGTGTGTACAGGAACTGCTGAATCATGGCCTGAACCTCTGATCGATCACCTGAGGTGAGCAAGGAGTCAGCCAGGGGAACACAGGTGAAGGCAGTTCACCTGTGCTGCCAGAAGGGGTGGAGCCTGGCTGCACCTCTCCTAGACCTGTGTAAGAGCTGACTACCAGAGGAAAAGGATCTCTTCTGGAGATCCACTCCGCTGGATGGAGTTTCCTAAGTGAGCCCAGGGTATGGGTAAGAGTCCTGTCTATTCTCTTTGTGTTATTATAATCTGCTTTGCCTAACTCTCTTGTTTCTTTCATAATTATAACATCTTAATATTCTTTGATTATACATAGTGCTACAAGGTTAATCAATTTCAAGACTTTGCAATTCACCCATGCCCAGAAGACGGGTACACTTATTGTAGGCATCACAAGTTAGAATTCTTTCTCCATGGCAGTTGTAGATGGCAAATCACAGCCCCTTGGCCTCTCTCGCAGCAAGCAGAAGAGACTTGAGCGTGATCATGCATTAGACATCAGTGGACAGCACCACCAGTGCATATGGGCACACATGGCAACTTAGCTCTGCTATCAAGAGTTGGCATCTGCTCTTGGTAGTGTAGATGCCCGAATTATGCAAGTCAACAGGCTGTGGGTGGCTGGAATAATATTCTTGGACTATAGGTGTTTCCTTTTCCACATGTGCTCAGAGCAGGCAGCACACAGTGTTCTAGTTAAAATAGTTATGGTGCCCCATTATTTCCCCTTCCTCTTCTTTTGGCAGGATACATGTTTTTCACGAAACTAAAATGTCTGGTTGCTCACGGTATATGGTCAGTTGAGGGGTATCAGCAAATGCGTGGGGTCATGTGAGCAGATATTATTGGGATATCCCCCAGACACGTAGGGGATACATGTATTTGTCATACGGTGGGCCTCTGAATGCATGTGACCTTTAAGGGCTGCTGTAGAGGCTAGATTACCACAGAATAAATAGAGATAAATCTTTATTGTTGTGCTTGTGAACTCAGCCTTTCTGTGCTGCTTTGTTGTTAAGAACTGCTTGTGGGTTATAAAACTTTTATAGCTGATATTATGAATTATAAAATTACGAGTTATACAAATTATGTAGCAGAAGCATATTAATATGACAGTAGATTCCAAATGAAAAACTATGCTTAATTTATAACTGAATGTGTGTTGTCTTTGTTTAATTGCTAGATCTTATTTTATCTGTCTTCTTACCACAGAGAGAAAAAATGACATCACATCCTCCACTAAAGAAACTAAAATCTCTCAATGATCTGGATCAGGCTAATGAAGAACAAGAAACAGAATTTTTAAAGCTTCAGGTCATAGAGCAACAGAACATAATTGATGAGTTAACGAGGGTATGTCCAGAACACAGGAAATCAGCAGCAATTCCTGTACAAAGTTAATTACCATTAGTAGTTAATTACCATTAGTATTTCATATTATAAATAGAGTTCTGAGGTTTCATATCTTTCTTGCTCTCAACACCTAAGTAGTTTTAGATGTTAGAGCGTGTTGGTGGGTTATTAACTGCCTTTTTAATGGGGTGTTGTCCCTGCAACTTGAAGATGTAATGTTTACATGTGAACTGAGCTTTAGAAATGAACAGACTGTGAACAGTGGAGCTCAGGAACACGCGTTCGCAAGGCAAGGCTGTGACAAGCTGGCATATGAGGTAACCGTGCTGCCATTTAAATGGTCTTGGAGAAGAAAAATGCACACAATGCATTTGCCCTTTGTGTGCTGGAAAAGAGCATGGTGCTAGATGTGGTTCTCTAGTTCTTCTGTCATATCCTTTAATACTAGTAATCCTTTTTTCAGATGATTTTGCGTTTTGTTGAGGTGAAGGAGAAAGATACTCCAAAGCAGGCTGTTTCTTCTCTTAAGGCATCGTTGCTAGAAGTGGTGACATCAACGCCTGTATCTTTTAGTAACTCTGAGACAGAGGAAGCACCACCTTTGCAGTGAAGGCAGTTTGCCTCCCATAATGAACCTGAACGGGTGCACTGTGAAAACTCCTGGTGTCTTTAACAGGAAATCGATCAGTGTCTGTTGTCTGACAGCCTGACAAGGCAGCTACACAACAGCAAGGGCTGCTTTTCTGCTATTCCCTCTTCCATTTTTCAAGTGATTTTTCAGCTGACAGACACCTTTGGGTATGAATCTTCCCTTCTACCTGGAATCACATTGATTCTGAAAAATGCAGCAGTCAGAGGAAAAGCAGTGATTTATCTCATCTGTATGTCTGTTCTGGAGCTGCACACAAAAGACGACAGAAGTAAACGCTTTGAGTCCAATAACTTTTCAATCTCGCTTTCCAGGACAGGGAAAAACTCATTCGTCGCAGAAGGAGTAAAAGGAGTTCAAAGCCAATTAAGGTAAGAGGAAAAATTATGAATTAAAAAAAGGTAAGATATGCAAAAGTTTATTAGCATCTTCTGTTATTTTTTTTTTTGTTGGATTCAGATTCCATGTTTAGAAGGTTGTAATCTGTCAGCAAAAGTGAACAGTGTTGCAAAGCAAATGTGGATCTAAATTTTTGATCACTTGGCAGCATGCTTATTGATAATTTAAGTTTTTAAATGCTCACCTCTGTACACTGAAACACAATCCTGCATGTCAAGTACCTCAGCTTTCATAGGGTATGACTCAGTCCTAATTTGGATTGGTGAATTCTATTACTGGAGGTAGTGAGACATAGAGCCAAACTGTGTACTGTATGTATGGAGGTTAATGTAAGAGTGGAAAGATGTGTGAGATGATATCACATTTAAAAACAAAACAAAAAACAAACAGCTAAAACACAACACTAGTTTTGTGCTAATATAGCACTTATTTACTTAAGCAGCAGTATCAGTAAGAAAGGTACTGAGATATTCAAAATATCAGCAGTACCCTAAGAGAAGGACACTTCCTTCATGGCATTATTTTCTCACCTCAGTCTGCATGTTGACAGATGCCTTCTGAACAGCTTTATTTTATTATGTTTTCCAAGCTTCAGGCTAAGCCATATCCTCAGTTTAGTAATGTGAATCAGTAGATCATTCTCCACCAGCACAAGACCTAATCTTCAATATGGTTCCCTTTGGATTTGGTTGGAGGTGATAATTGAAGGGGTAGCATATAGCTCTTTTTTTCCAGTCTTGCCTTTTACTGGTAACAGGGCTCAAAACTAATCTTTCTCAAAGTTAGTTTCTCAAAACTCATACTGGCCGTTTCCAGGCAGATTCAGAAATCATGTCTTTCCTTCTTTAGAGACATGTGATAGACACAGTTTTGGGGTATGATGATGATTCCATGGACTCTGAAACATCCTCAGTGGCCTCATATAGAACGGACAGAACACCAGCAACTCCAGATGATGATCTGGATGAGGTAAGATCTGACTCAATTTCCATAGGCAAGGACAAGTTTTCAAATCGTTTTGACTTCTAAAGCAAGTGACCCAGGTTTTATTGCTGCATATCGGATGGCAAGTTCTTCATTAAATTTGGCCTCATTTTCATATACCCAAATACTGAGAAGTTCTAAGTCTAGTCCATAGAGTCTACAGCTATGACTTCATTGCAATCTGAGGTGACTTTTTTCCTCTCATCTCCCAAGAAAATGAACTTGTCACACCTTTAGCGTAAAGACATAGAATTCTATTAATTCTACATCAGTACTTTAGTACTTCTCATTACAGCAGGATCACCATAAAAGCTGTTTTAAATCAAGATCTGTAAACTAACTAATATGTTTAATACAATACCTTACGCTTGCCTTCTTTGCTTTGGCAGTGCTGTGCTGTCTAGTGCTTAGGAGTGACCTTTCTCTTTCCTCAGAGTTTAGCTGCAGAAGAATCAGAGCTACGGTTTCGACAGTTGACAAAGGAATATCAGGCCCTGCAGAGAGCTTATGCACTACTGCAGGAGCAAACAGGAGGTGTCATAGATGCTGAAAGAGAAGCCAAGGTCAGTAACAGTCTGAGAGGCAAAGCATTTCATTACTATCCGAACGTTTTGATTTCTCAGTGGCGTGCAAGGAAATGGAGATGAATATTCACGTACATCTATCTGTTGCATTTAACTCATTGGCAAGTGTATTTCAAGAGAGTGACGACTGAAGATGGGTGCATTTGCTTTGTTTACATGGGTCTGTTTTCTGGCTATTTCAAACCCCTGCATTTAGGTAGACATGTCAAAGCAGATGCTTCCGTAGTTTGGCACAGAGTCACAAGAATGGTCTCCTCTTTTGCCCAGGTGTGAAGGGGTTGGATTTGTATGTGTGAATGGAGGCCTATGCTTTTCCATAAAGGCATAAATTGCACCAACTTTAGGAATACCTACCTGCATGTTTCTAACAAAGATACACAGATTACATTCAAATTTGAATGTGATGCAGATTACGGTAAAACTTCCAAGGCTAAAAGTATTCTCCATCTAATAAAACTGTAGAATAATTCAGGCTGGAAGCAATGTCAAGTGAACTCTAGCCCATCATCTAACTCGAAGTGTCAGATGTGAGGTAGTACCAGGTGTTGGTTTTTGTTTTTTACCACTTTCAAGTCATTTCTTGAAGACCTCTCAGGCATTTCTGATCACCTTTTTTCTACTACCCTCTGACAGTCTCATTTACTAATCACTTTTATTCAATTCAGGTACTGTCCCTGTAGTAGAAATGCTAAATCATGGCTTGAAATGGTGTTTGGGCACCTGGTGTGAAGGCGGGGCCAGCACAGAGGAGCTCAGGTGCAAGCAGTGTATCTGAGTGACTGGTAGGAGTGGAGCTGGGATCCACTCCTTCCCAGACCTCATGTAAGAGTTGGCAGTGGAGGTGAGCACATCTCTTGCTGGAGATCGCTGCCTACCTGAGGCCTTCCCAGGGTAAGCAGCTTTTTCCCTTTTTTTTTTTTCTCCTGTGTTTGTGGCTGCTGCATTTGGGCTTGTCCTCACTTGCTGCAGCCAAAGTCTTTGCCACCCTGCTGTTACTGCTGTACTTTCCATTGCATTGTAGCATTACAGGCCCTTGCTAGGGTCTTTGAGTAGAGCCTCACACTGAATACCTGGCCTTGCATTACTCTATTCCAATTTAAGACATGCTAATTAACAGACTTGAGTGGAACTGCTGCTCTGTCCCCTTTTGCCACCTGTATGCATATTACAGAGCTGGGATCTTTGTAGTGATTACTCATTCTGTAGAAATAATGGCACAGATCCAGACTATTTTATATTTCACTTTGTCAGTCACATTGCTGTTTTGGTGGTTGTTGAATGTTGTGTTTGATTTCAACAGGCTCAGGAGCAGCTCCAAGCAGAAGTCCAGAGATACAAAGCCAAAATAGAAGATTTGGAGAAAACTTTAGCACAAAAAGGACAGGTAAGCACCTATTGTGTATTTTGTTTTCTCCTGTTCTCTATCTTCTCTCTGTTTAGAATATACCTAGCACAATTTCATAATAGATTTCCCCAAGATGTAATGTCTCTGTGTAATAAGCAGGCAGGTATAGAGTGCTTAGTCTAGCAAGCTTTAGCAAAGCTTCTAATGTACTGTTGTTCTGTAATCCATGATCTGTTTATGTAGGATTTTAAAACCTGAGTATTGTGCTTCCAACTTTCAGTAAAAATGCCCAGCCTTGTGAGGTTTGATTATTCTGTAACAGAACTGCTTCATCCAACAGGACTCCCATTGGGTGGAAGACAAACAGCTTTTCATTAAGAGGAACCAAGAGCTTTTAGACAAGGTATGTTCCTGCGTTCTGCATGTCTGGAGGAGGCTCAGGGCAGGCTATCTTATTGCTCTGTATGACTACCTGAAGGAAGGTTGTGGTGAGGTTGGGGTCAGCCTCTTCTACCATGTAAATAGCGATAGAGCGAATGGCCTCAAGCTGTGCCAGGGGAGATTGAGGTTAGGATGTTAGGAAATGCTGCTTCTCCGATAGACTGATCAGGTGCTGCAACGGGCTGTCCACGGAGTTACTGACTCAGGGAGTGTTCAAGAAATGTTCAGATGTTGGTCTGAGGGACATGATTTAGTGGGAAATATTGGTGATAGGTGGATGGTTGGACTGGATGATCGTGGAGGTCTTAGCCAACCTCGGTGGTGATTATGTTTACTCCAAAGGATAATCTTGATCCTAAAATACACCTTTTGGATGTTTACTCTAGTGTTTACAAGAATAGTGTATGGATAGCATTGTGTATTTGAATATGGACAGGATATACAGATAGAGTGACACAGGTAGATATGGCCTCTCCAGCACTGATCAGACACTGGTAGTAGTTCTTGATGATCCTAGCCTAAGACCTGGAAGCTCTGCTCAGCATTATGTCTCTGCTGTTAGCATTGTACTGTTGCAGCATTGTATTGAAGAGTCTGCTGACGCTGCCTCAGCAGGACAATCAGAGCTAAGTTTCTTAATATGAAATGGCAGCAGAAATGAAGTCATCCTCTAACATCAAGACTTCTGTACTCCTGGTCTCAGTATAGTCTGTATGTTTTCTTTAAGGGCTTGAGTCACCCCTGGGTCCTGTGGAACTTGAACTGCTCTTTTACTTGGTGCATTTGAGTGTGTTTATGTATATCTATATATTTGTATGTATGCATTTTTAGTCATGCAATATGAGCCCATGAAGGACCTTAGTGTTGCTTGCATATCACCAACAGTTACAGCAGTGGCTATACATATGACTGCCATCAGCACGAGGCCATTAACACCCAGCAACAGATCTCCTAACTTTCACCTCTCTAGATAGGGCATCCTAGCTGTGTTTCGCCCCTTCCATAAACAAGCCTTGTAAGTCTCCAGCCCTGTATCATACTTCCCCAGCCAGATGAAATTACTTAAGGGGGCTCATTTGATCTGTCTTAACGTGCTCCCCAACTGTCCTCGTATCGGCACTACTCGGAAAACCTCATTGCAAAATATAGATACTGGCACTGGCCAGAGACTTGTGGGAGGGAGCAGGCTGTGAGGGATCAGTGGTGGAACTGTCCAGAGCAAGGAACTTGTATCCAATTAGCCAGTGCATGTTATTCACATCTATTCGCTAATTGACAGAACTATTCATGAGGAGTGCTCATATGAGATAGGATGACTGCTCAGGTAACTGCATCCGGAGACAGCTGTCCCTGCGTGCCAGCTGTGCTACATGCTGAGAAACTCTGATCCGGCCCAGGACCTCCTCCAAGGCAGGACCAGGTGTTCCTGATAGGTGTTGATGCAAGCTGTTTGCAGTCCTCCAAGTCTGTATGCTTCCCCCTCCACCCCAAACAATCTATTCCAGTGCTTTACCACGAGAGCGATGCATAGGATTGTTAATATAGACTAATCTAATAGCTAACTTGACATTTCTGTCAGCCTTCCCACTGATGTTCACTAGATTGGATTGCTTTAAGAAAACCTTTAATCTGAGCATTTTATGATGTTTAGAAAGGCGAGCAGAAGTTCACCTGTAAATTAAAGACTCTTTGTGTTAATATGGCAACTAGAGAATCATTTCTAGAGGTTTGGATTTTACACTGCCTATGATGCCTGAACTGTTACTCAGCAAATACTCAGTGTTTCATGTAACAGTCATGCAGATAATGAATTTATGTATTTCTATTAGATAGAGAAACTGGAAGCAGAAAACAACCGTCTGCAACAGGAGCTACAGGATGCCCGGGACCAGAATGAGCTGCTGGAGTTCCGCAACCTGGAGCTGGAGGTGATGATGTTCTTCTTGCAGTAGAATTGGCAGCAGATGAAACCAATGCGTTCACAATGGACACCAGTTTTGACCGTTTACACCATTACTGTAATGATATAATAGAGCAACTAATCAGTGCAAGCAAGTTTACTTGCAGTTTGTGGGAGTATGTGGGCTGTAATGTCCTGGAAACAGTAAGCTCCATACTTGACTCATTTTGGTACAAGCTAGATGCCTAGTAAGCAAAGCTAATCTTAGCTGATTAACTTTGGTGTGGCTGTGCTAAGTTATTACACTTGTAGGTATGTTTTTTCTAGTACTTCAATGCTTTCTTTTGTCAGTATGCTTTGTTCTTATTGCTGGCCTGGCGAACAAATGTATAATGCTGGCCAGAATCTATTAAAATTAATAGCAATTAATTGAATTGAAATGACCCAGTGAACAAGATTTAAACCCCATCCTCATGTACTTTGCTTAGGGCTGCATCCTAGTTGACAGCCAAAATTGCTGCTGACATCCAGTTGTGTGGTTTTTTGTTTGCTTGTGAGCTTGTTTATTTTCTCATGGAAATGAAGAATCGAATTAAAAGCTTGTGAGCCAGAAGTGTATTTCAAGGTGAAATTTAATCTTCTGTGTTTGCCTCACTAACAAAAGGAATGTGAAGTAATGTCTTCAAATTTTTATTTTTCTTTGGTCTTTTAAAATGGGATAGGTGGGTTTTAGGCACTGAAGGTGTATAAACAGCTACATTTATCGACTTCCTTGAACTTACTGCTTTCCATGAGTAGTAGAACATATGACACATGAGGATGAGCAAGGACGTAATCCAAGTATCCTTGTAATCTTAAGTAAAATACTTGCTCATAAAGGTAGTACTATCAGCAGTGTATAGTTATTTCAACATGTTACTGAGCAAATCACTTTAAATGACAGTCTTAGCCAGACAACAGACAACTTGCAAACATACATAATTCATCAAATAAATGTGCAGTAAAATAATTGGATATTAGGATCCTATGCTACTTTGCACATTATTCTTAGCCTAGAGTCTTGCCATTAGATGTTACCAGCAGTTGTCAAATACTGATGTAATGCTGTTCTCCTACTGTGAGGAGACCAGGTTTGTGGAGCATGATATAAACAGTAGCTGTGGCATTTGCTGAGTTCTCTATGCATCTCATTCATTCTCATATGCTCTCTGGTGTCTTTTCCGTGAATGTTCAGGAAAGAGAGAGACGGTCCCCACCATTTAATCTTCAAATTCACCCATTCTCAGACGGTGTCAGTGCTCTACAGATATACTGCATGAAGGAAGGGGTGAAGGTAAGTCAGTTTAATAAGGCAGGGCTTACTGCAGGAGTGGTTGATGCTGTCTGTGTAATCACTTACATTAATCTCTGCAAATAACTCCAGTAAATTTTCAGATGTAATCAGTCTAATGAAATTTGTTTAACATAAAGAGTTGTAGTTGTAGTTTTTCAATATGATTACAAAACTTGGTGCAAAAGCAATTGAAATCTGCGTGTTGCGTTGTTTTGTCTCAATGTTTTTCATAGGAAGGACAAATAATGCAGACATGATAAAAATGTGCATGTTTTGCCTTCATCTTATTTTCTATTTTCAGGATGTCAGCATCCCAGACCTCATAAAACAATTAGACATCCTCGGTGATAATGGGGTAAGTTAAGAGGGAGATATTTTTCCCTTTACAAGCTACATTTTGTACAGAGGATAAGTGAACTCTGTAACTGTGATGACTATTTTCTAAGGTGTTTGTTAAATCATGTAATATTGGGATTGTTCCTCTAGAGAACGTATATCTCTAACTTAAGCTTTTGTTGGATTTCTATAATCAGAGGATGTATAACGAAGCAGCAGCTTTAACAGCTGGTTTAGTAGACTAGGAAGAATGCATGTCCAGAGGCCAAATGACATCTGGAACCAGGCCTGACTGCAATCCAGGCACTCAGCAAAGCTTGTGATGAATTAGTTTGGCAGTATAAATCCACCACATCTTCATCATGTCTAGGATTTCTCTGAAAAAAGTTTCATAAATAGGCAAGAAATATCACATGCTGTATGGCTTTCTAAGCAGACATTGCCCACTTGAATCATCCTGGTGAAAGAGAACATCCTGTATCTGCGGTCAACAGTGGATATGCTCTAAGAGCGCATAAGAAATAGTAAAAAGGATCATGATTGTCTCCATGCGTGCTGAAACAGATGAACTTTAGCTTAATTTTTTCAAGAAATTAATGGAAATTTGGTTTAGCAAAACTACCCAAAGGCAAATGGGTCTAACTTTATGTTTCTTCTAAGGTGCAACAGTGTGAAAACATAATCCACAGCTTGTGAAGAAATAAAGCATTCTTCTTTTATGTTAGCAGACCCTGGACATTTTGATGTAGACCTAGTGTGTATAGCATAGATAATCTGTATCTTTGTAGGAAACTAGGACTAATGTTTTTATTCCTTCTCTTCATAGAATTTAAGAAATGAGGAGCAAGTGGCCATTATTCAGGCTTCCACTGTATTGTCTTTGGCAGAAAAGGTAAAATGTGTGCTTGCTTTTCTCAAGTGTTATCTAATAACTCATCTAATGCTTTAAATTTTCAGCTCTGTTGTTGGAAATATAATCAAACTTTCTAGTATAGGAGGCGATTTCTTGGAAAAAGAAAACCTTGCTAGCAGTATTTTGTACTACTGTGTATCAACTAGAGATTTTGCAAGGATAGGAATACCTTAATGTAAATGTAATTACAGTCCCAAACACCTTGCTGAAGTGGCAGAGATGTCAGATTTACCAGGCACAAGGTCAGAATAGCTGGAAATGCAAAGTAAAATAAAACATTCAAGCCTACTTGCCTAGAAACCACAGCAGGTTACAGCTCTCATTCTCTTGCCTCCAGTGGATTCAGCAGATTGAGGGAGCTGAGGCTGCTCTGCACCAGAAGATGATGGAACTGGAAAGCGATATGGTAGGCAAACTTTTTCTTAAAAGACTTGTTAAGAATATGTCACATTTACTTGATGTGCCACAAAATAATTAAAAACTGGTCTTTTGGCAAAACATGTACAAAGGCTTTCTGTGATTATCGGTGAATCCATAAAATTACTGTTTCATGTGCAGCAGAATAAAGGAAAGAAGTAGTTGATGTTTGAGAACTTTTCATTATAAGATAACTGTTTATTAAAAAATGCAAATACTCAGATGCCGCTTGGTGATTTTCAGAGATGTAAGTGACCACACTTTGCCTTAACGTTAAACTTTAACAATGGAAGTTTAAAAATTAGTAGTTATACTGCATTTTATTCTCTATTGATAAGTGGGAAATAACTTCCATGCTGGTTTACTTCATTGTGCTTTAAACCCATATAATCTTTAAGATAAAACACTCACAGATAAACTTGCTACAGTACGCTTATACTGTTTTTATTCTAGTTAGTCAAAGTTGTTTAAAATTAGCCTAACAAAATGAGTTGGCATGTCCATACTGAAGTTGATTAAGCTGAAGTTAGGCCGAGGACTTAAACGCAGCATCTTTCTCCAAATAACATGGTCATGAAAATGCCTGTCCAGTTCCTGTTTAGTTGATTGCACTCTCACACTTATTCCAAAATGAGAGAAACAACAAAAAGTGTTGCCTGTGCTTCCAGAGCTGCTATCTTCAGAAAAATTACGCAGAAAAACTAAAATGCTACTACTGAAATGCTAAGCAACACCACTAAAATCAGCAAAGAGATTATAGATTAGTTTTGTGTAGGATATGTATTATCATGAAAAGCAAACACATCTGTTTTTGTTTCTACTAAGATAGCCAAACACCATTAACCCTGCAGTGTCAGCTGTAGATCAGTCTTTTAGTCCTACCATTCAGATATCCGTTGATTTAATAAAACTACTTAAAGCTTTTTGAGTAACTCATTTTTCTGTCCAAATGATCTTTTGTTATAGGAACAATTTTGCAAAATAAAAGGTTATTTGGAGGAAGAACTAGATTACAGGAAGCAAGCTCTTGACCAGGCATACATGGTATGTACAAAGGAAATGCTACAGCATGCATTGGTTGGCACTGTAGTGCGGCGCAGGCTCCAGCTGGATCAAGAAGAGAGGTTTTTGCTTTCCTCTTGGTATCTTTTTTCTGACATAGTACCTATGAATCTGCGCCACTTCAAAAGGGCACCCAAGTTTTGCTTGCACATCATAAAAAGGCAGAGCTCCTGAAGTCCAAACCTCTTCTGTCATCTAAAGGCAGATGTTGCTCATTAATGTCAACTTGTCCAAATGGAGTCAATGCAATCAACTAGAATTCAGATTTGGAATCTTAGATGGCCCATTTTGTGTATGCTATAGCAAGAAGATGTGCCACAAAGAGCAAGATTTCCTGCTGTAAAACACTGCTGTACCAAATTCTGATAAGTAGGTCTGGTAACCAGCCATACAAGTTCAGCATATTCGGTTTGTCAGTTAATGGCAATACTCATGACTAGCAGGGTTAAGAGCAAAAGTAGTCTAGCACTGACTTTCAGTCTGTCTTGTCTTGTTTTGAGACATTTCTGGTGCAGTGGGTCAGTTTTAGAATTGGTGAATTATTCATCTTTTTAATTGCAGTTATAAAATGCATATGAAAGTTCTGTCCAACTGCTGATCATCACTATAACCACTTAAAAAGTCACCAAGAGATGTCAGTGAAAATTAATGTTAGAATACCATGCAAATAAGTGTGCTCTTTTTGGTATAAGCAGTGGGCCATTCTGTAAGTTTTGCTTGTCATATTTCTGCATGTTTGAGCACAGGGACCACCATGCAGGTGCCTGAATCTGCCACAACTCCCTGTCCTCACTTCAAAAAAAAAAAAAAAAAAAAATTCTGTCTCTAACTGACTTTTGGTATTGCATCGACCAGAGGATCCAGGAGCTTGAGGCCACCTTGTACAATGCTTTGCAGCAAGAAACAGTGATAAAGTTTGGAGAACTGCTCACTGAAAAACAGCAGGAAGAGCTCAGGACAGCAGTAGAAAAGCTAAGACGCCAGATGCTGAGGAAAAGCAGAGAATATGATTGCCAGATTCTTCAGGAGAGGATGGAGCTGCTCCAGCAGGCTCATCAGGTAAAAAGAAAAAAAGCACATGAATATCTATGCAGTCTTGCTGTGTAAAAATAAAAGCTGAGGCCAAATCTGGGCAGGCTCACAGGCATACCTGACATCTAGTTTCCTGAGTTGCTTTATACTTTGTGTCTGTACTGTGCATGTAAACCCTTAATATTAGCTCGTGGAGTGGTGTTTTGGAGTATTTTGAATCTTAAAATTCTAAACCAGGCAGTTTTCATCCATAAAAATGGCCACCCTAGTTATTGGACTTATCTCAATAGGAACTGCCTGAATTGTTCTGATGCATGCTGCATAGGAGACGTATCTTTTTCCTTCCACTTCTGGTTTTCTGCTGGTTACTGGCCATCTGTCATAGGCTCTGGCTAAGTAGAAAAAAGACACAAAGACTCAAGGTCTTGTTTTTGTAGTCTGTAAGTCTGTGGGATCATTCTTCCCATCATGCTAAACTTTAAGTTGTATTACACAGTTGTTGTAGAAGTGTCTACCTGTGCTAAAAACACGTTGAGTATGAATTTAGCACACCTAGCTCACAACAGAATTAGTGTTAGCCATAAACATTTAACATTTCACATCTGATAACATCTTAGTCCTGTTAATACATCATACTGTGAGAAATCTTAATTTTGATAAATTTCTAACAGTAAAATCGCAACTGTACGCTTTCCATATATTTACCGCAGGATTAATGAAATCAGTACTATGAAACATACACTGATGCTAATTTTCCGGTGTTTTGAGGATGCAGTAAAATACGTACAACATCATGTTTTGAGTTGTCATACATCAGGTAATGTCACTGTTAGGCAGGGCTAGTGGCTACAGTTGTGCTGCTCTGTAAGTTTATACCTGCCAGAGAAGTCAATTCGTTAATTTCTGGGCTTTTATCATGTTGAAGTTTGGTTGCTTTCAACCAAGCAAAGCTACTGAGTCTAGTTGCTTTCTTTTCTAATTTCCAGAGGATCCGAGATTTAGAAGATAAAACTGACATCCAAAAGAGACAAATTAAGGATCTGGAGGAAAAGGTTGGTTTTGTTTTGTATCTGAAGCAGGCTCGTTTTGAAAATAATGACCTGATTCTTTTGAACTACATGGATTTTTTTATACCTAAATCAGCTGTACATTTTAGTGCTTTTCTGCTATGACTTTTTTTCAGTTTTTGTCTTTTTTAGTATATTCTGACTTTAATCTTAGTCTCTTCCACAACAAATTGTTTCATTTTAGGAAATAAATTCTGAACACTTCTTTATTATGGTGAATGATACTGGGCCAAATGTTGAAACCTTATTTGGTGTTGAGATGCTGTCTTGGTGTGCAAGCAGTACCTCCATTAAGGCAGGGTTATGGCAGTGAGCAGGAAGGAGCAAATGAAACTCAGTGAAGGTACAGAGATTGTCCTTTGGGAACTCAGGTTATAATGCTGTCTTGTTTACTGAATTTTGTGATCAATTATGCAATGTGAATGCAGTACCAGAATCTTGCTCCTGACTGACCTGTCAAGTTGTGTATTCACACTCTCCCTATATATACAAAGAATACACATGAATATGTACAGAGCTGTACTGCTTTTTTTCTTTGTCACATTAACTAGTTTTTGATAGGTAGGATTGCTGAAGAAAGATCAGTGTGGGCACACTATAATCTTACCACTGATGTATTTTCTAGAAGTGCTATACTGATGTAAGGTACATCTCCAGTGAGAGCTTTCTCCATGTAGTCATAATAGTGAATATCAAAGTATGTACATAATTATAATACATAATAATAGCTTTATCAGTATAATGACTATAGTGCCAATGAGCCCCCCCCAGTTTGTATGTATGTTCCTTAGGTGAAACGAATGAGTTGAGTGTAAAACTTGATATACATAATTCCTTCCACTTTTCTGTCAATATTTTCATGACACAAGAACTTGGTGTCTTTCTTTCTTGAATATACAACATGGAAATAGATCATAATCTGCAATGAAAATCAAAACAGAAATAAAATTTATACTGTGGTCATATGGAGACCTTGAGTATGAGACTTTTTAGTGTCAATATTCCCCAGAATTTTTTATTCATAAAAATTCACATTCCAGGGGATCATTCATGATTAAAACGACACATCCAATTTTTTCAAAATGGTTAGGTTTTGATATTGTATAAGTGTGTATACATATAGTTGCAGGTTATTTCCAGCATAAATGGCAGGCACTGTTTTTTAACCTCCTTTAAAATACTACCCATGCTAGTTTTTGTCTAGCTTTGTCTTCCATCACCCATAATGACTTACAGTGACAGCTATATCTCAGGCTTTCAATATGGTGCAAATTCTAGTTTGCCAACAAAATAAATCACATCTGTTTGTAATGTGATGCTTTGAGATGTAACTAGGGAAATACAGTGCATTCTGAACATAGAATTACTTCACTTGTCATTCAGAGTGCAAAAAGAACTAATCCTGGTGCTTACAATGCCATGACTTCTTATCTTTATGCTGTCTTTTTCTTCTGCAGTTTCTATTTCTATTCTTGTTCTTCTCTCTTGCCTTTATTCTTTGGCCTTGATGTCAATGTGCCTCTTGAAAAGGTAAGACTACATTATTTTTCTCCTCAAAGCTAGTACTTCTTGCGCAGTGCTGAGGATCAGACTGTCATGTGTTCCTCTGCACGTCCAGAGTCAGGGTATCTGGAAAGTCATCAATTTGTAGTAGTTCATTGTGGAGAGTGGTCATACTGCTGATTTAACAGATGGCACTGCAGCCAGACCAACACTGTCCAACATTCTTGTAAATGAACTGACAAAGCTTGCTAATTATACTATGCCATTTGTAATTGCGAAAACTAAAGCCAACAGAAATTATATAACATTAAATAATCAAGAGAATAGCAGGTAAAATTGACTGTGACATTAAGTTTCTGGTTCTTAGAACCAAGATGAATACTGGTAGGGTGATCTTTACAGAACTGCTTGACTTCCACTGGATGCATGTTGACTTTATTAACCTTCCAAGAGAGGCTTCAAACAGATCTATAATAAAACAAGAAAAACCCCTAGCACCTCACTGAAATTGACCTAGGGAACCATCTGATAATGAAAAAACTTTGGTTTTGTTAGAGCCCTGCTCCAGTTTATCCTTTAACAGCTTTTCAAATCTTAAAGCAAACTGATACAATTGCAGATGATTCTTTCTGGTTTCTTTTTCTGACAGGATTAGCACAGCTCATTGTTGTACTTTTGAGATTAGGATGGACAAGCACTTGAAACAAGATCAGAATGCAGTGTGTATGAATGAAGCCATGTGCAGCAGTATTTAGCATCCAGACCAGAATTCTCTAGCTCCTTCTGCGAGTTCACTATTTACTTTTTTTGTGCTTGTGTATATACATACTCACTTGTGATTGCATAAGGAAGTCTGGTCTGCATCAGTTTCACACTTAATGAGCTTTACCATGTGGATTTTAACACTGAGGAAGCAAAGAAAAACTAAGCTGTTTTCTCCCACATTTCAAATCTGAAACCCAGGATTCTTCTCCATATACAGGAAAGATTTCTTTGAATCAGAAGTAGTCTGTGTTTGACTCACTGCTGAATCAGCCAAAGTCCTAGACTTATGGTGAAACCACAAACATATCACCTGCTGTCATATCTGGTAAATTTTAGGCAATTTTGGTTACAAGAGTTACTGACACTGACAGTTTTCCATGGACTGATGTGTAACTAATTGCCTGAGGATACCTGTGGGAACTTCTGTTGACCAGAGGGCTGTACTCTGTAGTGTCCAATAGATGGGGAGCAGAAGTCTGTCCAGTTAGCTGGTAATGTAAGAAAAAATCCTTTTGACTTTCTGATAGGTTCTGTTTGTCAGCTGGAGAGGTAGGCAGAGAATTTATCACTTATCTGATACAGACGTTCTTCTTTTTCTTGTACTTTTAGAGCACCCGACCACACAGATTTGTCCCTAGAAAAGCAAACGCTTCCAACCCCCCAGTGAAGAGAGCCTTGTTTACATCTATTAAAAATAATAATACAAATGAACAACCTGTAGCCAAGACCACAACCACCTTGTATTTTAAAGCCATCACTCAAGATTCATTAATGGACAGTTCCTGTCTAAAGTTATGATATATGCTGCATCTAATGAAGTTCTATATGTTGAAATTACAAAAGGGGAAGAAATATAAACTGTCAACCTCCATTGCTAAAGAAAAACTTAAAGGGAATCAGCGAGGCTCCACTTCCAGCTGATTGAGTCAGTGTGTCTTGGGCATGGAACCAAAGTTACAACAGAAAAATCTATCCCTGCTGTGCAGGGCAATTGTTTAAATGTGACACTGTCATCCCACAAACAGATCAAAAATAAGAGGAAAGAGCAGCAGAAACACTTAAGATGTGCAGAGAGATACTGACCATAAAGTGTTCTCTTCGAACTGTTGGACTTTCTCACTGCAGGGGGCCTCTTTCTCTCTCCCTTTGGTTTTCACCTCAGGAACAATGACAGCTGCAATGTGGGGGCAAAAAAAAAAAGAGAAACACTTTGGCTTGTTGCACTGTGGGCAGGACAAGACACCGTGTTTTGTATTTGAGGTCATTGTAAGGCAACATTCTACGTGGCAGAGGAAGGGAAGAATCAGATGTGGGACATAAGGAATGTTTCTGGCAGAGTTGTAGCCTTACCTTTTCATGCATGAAGAAAAGCCTGTCCTTTGTCAGATGCTTCTCAGGCTTCCATATTTGGTTTCACTAAAAGAATAATGTACCGAGGAGCACTGGATTGAACTTACAGCGTGGCTTCTGAGAAAGAAAAACATGTTCAAGGGGAAAGGAAATAAAGCAGTCCCCAGTGTCTATGTTGTATGATCCACAAAGCATCAGCTTTCAGATATTCTGTTCCAGTCCATAAGAAACCCTGATAAATGTTTTGGTTTGGCTTGTCAAACTGATTTTGTTAGCTGGCTTCTTGACCAAGAACGCCTTCACCAAATAGTGGGGAAAGCCATGTGAAAACATCTTTACTAGATATGAAAAGTAGTGTCATTAGCCTGTTTAGGTTTTTCCATAATTAAGAATAACTAGAAGTCATTTCCATTTCAAAGCATTACATATCTCTGTCATGACCAAGTCTGGAACCCGGTCCTGCTATCTTCCTAAGGCAAGCAGTGCCCTCGCAGCTGCATGTCCCTTTAGTTGGTAAAAAGCCAACCCCAAGGAGAGCTGGCACCTGCAACAAACCCTGCCGAGCTTCTATGTCTGTTGAATGCACCTTTGCTTCCTTCTTTCCTTTCCTCATGGTGTGCTGTATGAGATAGGCATGGCAATGCACTTTTCTGTCTGTTTTTATTTCCTGGAAACAGAGTCTTGCCTGTGCCGACTTCAGGTTCCTGTGGCAAAGCTTATTTCAGCTGGGAAAAAAGGATTTCCATGTAACAATGTAGAAGACAGTCTGTGCATTACTTAAACCTTCAAAAGAGGGCTCACACATTCCAAATTCTACGCACGCACTCTGCGTTCTAGAAGCTTTAAAAGTGCTTTGCAAAGAGTCTTGCCTGTGTTTGCTTGCTCATTTTCACAGATGGAGCAACTGAGGCACAAAGCAGTGAAGTAACTTGCACAGGAACTCAGTAGGGCAAAAGCTATTTCTCGGCTGTAGCCGGAACAAAGTTCATCTAGTTTAGAGGATGCCTGCCCCTCAGATGTTTTGGAGCTGAAATAGCTTTTACTCATTAATGTCCAACACTGGGCTTTGTTTGTCCAGAGACTGAGAAGATCCTCATTTCATGCATGTTTGGAAGTTCTATTGAGCCCTCCATTAAAGGTTAGTGGCTACGAGCAACTTGCTCCTTAAAATTAATTTAAATTGCAGAACGAATGGAGCTGCTTGAAACAGTCTGTTTTAGTCAGGGGGTTACTGAATTCTGCACTAGCTATAGATTTGTTGGCCCCATTTTACTTTTTTTTTTTTTTTAACAGGCTTGTAGGCAGGTATGTTACATGAATGCTGGTATGTTTGCATGCTCTGTGTTGCAGAAGAATCTATGGATAAGGTTGGCCCAAACCTATCACCTGTGCTTTTCAAGGGTGCTGCTGCCAATTCAGTCCTGAAGCTTTGGAGTCAGGCCCTTTGAGAGCCTCCTCCACACCTGTGATACATTGGGATCACTTAACAATTTCTTGTTAATTGCAAAAAGTTTTTTTTTTCCTGTCTGGTTATTCCTTCTTCCCCTTTTCACTGTGTTTTCTCCCTTGTTGGAGCACAAGTTCGTTTCATACTTGGCTGCAGTAGTATGTGGGAAGTGAATGCAGCCTGCAAACTTTTCCTTGGACGTTATAATGCCAGGCTCATCTTTAAGAAGCATGAGCCCAGCATGTGTTTTCCATGGTGGTGCAATAACGTCCATCTCTGCTTTGGTTTTTAAAAAAATGAATACTGGAAATGTTTGTTACAGACAATCGCAGGGCAGAAGCATAGCACAGATAACATTGTCTGGTTTCAGAACATACCTCGCTGATTTTGTGACAGGCTTCATTATTTAGGCCCTCTGAGCTGCGCTGTGCACATCTTGTGCTCATTTCTCTTGCCTGATTTCCCCTTCCTTACTCTTTCTTACTACATATGCATGCAGGTGCTGTATTTCCAAGGGCTTAGGGAGGGGTGGGAGGTGGCAGAGCATCTACAGGTTACTGTGGTGTGACACGTAAATGGTTGCAAACTTTAGAAAGATTGCTAGGGTCCCTCCAGAGAACTGAACAACAGCTGCTTTATTCTCCTTGCAGCATTGAGCCATGCCTAAAACACACCTGTTGGTAAAATACAAGCTTCCTCCTTTCAGCCTGACAAAAATGAGTTTGATACAAAATGTTTGGCTATATATATATGTATCTATAGTATATAGATAGATACATATACATATATATATATATGCACATCTATCTGTCTGGTCACTACTGTATATAGGAAATCATTGCTATAGCTTATGAAAGTGTATTTCGAATCTAGGTATGGGGAATTCAATCTAGACTTGTTTAGCTACAGCAACTGGTACACACATGGTTTAGTTTTACATCTTACGTGCAACTTCTTTGTGGTTCTGTTTTTCCTTACTGCTTTCTTTTTTTTCTTTTTCCCTCCACCATTCTTTGTCCTGAAGCTGTCCTCCAAGGCTTTCTGTTTTTCCCGCTGTTCTCTGAGGCAAGGTATTGAGAGTCCTCTCAAATGAGTCTCTGCAGCCCCTCCCTCAAATCAGCCAGCAAACCCACAGCAGTTTATTTCAGTCCTAGAGGACTGTAAACATAGCCCTGATTCCTCCTGTCTGTACTAGAGCAGGACCACAGCACTCCACTACTTCCAAACCAGCACAGCAGTAGATGAGGCGCATACATTATGAAAGTCAGCTGAACAAAAATCAAACTTGCCACTTTTTCTCCCATTTCTCCACCAAATCAGGAGAGTTCAAAGACACTTCAGAGGCACTTATTTCAATTTGAGCACTTCAGACAAAGACGTAATTGGTGAGATGAATTTAGGCAGTTTGGTTTGAGAAAGAAATAGGGCTTCTTGCAGTATTACCAGCCTGGCTCACAGCTCTGTTCTCATTGGCATGCCTGGAGACCCATGTAAATTTTATTTTATTTTGGGTTTTTTTGCACACAACTCCATTTTCCAACTCCCTGCTGTCATCTCAGTGGGGAATACCCTCTGAAACTCTAAAGCTTTCAGTTTCCTGGCACTCTGAGAGGACTGGATAGGCCAGACTTCTCATTAGGGCGAGGTTCAATGAACAGCCATACAGGGGCTGGTGACTGAAAGTTTTTGTGCTTGTTGGTTTTTCCTTGCCCTCTTTCACATCAACACCAGTTTTTAGATATAATTTAGTTCCTTTTTTTTTTTTTTTTTTTCGGTGTTTACTCCAGAACAGAAGTGTTGATGATTTGGCAGAATGACCCTTCGATAAACACTGGACACGTATCTGTATTATATGTATTAATGTGTAGAAGAGAATCCTTACTGTATGTAAAGTTTTATGAATGGTTATTTTTTAATTTATGTATTTAATATAGGATTCAATGACCTCTGGTGTTTTAGTTTGTATAAAGAAAAAATAAAACAGCAGCATTTTTTAAAAAAAATCTCACTTTACATTCACAGAGATATTTAGTGTCCGTCTGGAATCTGTTTGGTGGCGCGGGTGGCAGAGCCGCAGTCCAGCTGCTGAGAGGTGGGGGTCTCCTTCTCTGGAGGTATCCAGACCCTCCCGGCCGCAATCCTGTGCAGCCTGCTGTGTGGGGCTGGGCTGGGGGAGGCCCTGGAGGGAGGCCCTGGAGGGAGGCCCTGGAGGTCCCTTCCAACCCCTGTGGCTCTGTGACTGCGTCAAGTTAAGGCTGAACCACTAAGGCATCTGAAGTGCGCCTTCCTGGCCTGCTACGCTCCGATGTGCTTACGGCCCCCGGGGAGGTTGGAAGGGCCCAGGGGGCGCAGCTGGGAGCACAGGTGCAGGGGAAGCTGCGGTGGATGTGCTGAGGTGGTTGGTTGGTGGGAGGAAGGCAGGAGGCGCTCCCAGCGCGGGCCCATCTTTGCATTACTGACTCTGTGCTACACCTGTGTACTGAGGAAAAGAATTGAGGAGATGCTGCCTGTTCCGTGCAGCTCGGGTACACGGCGCCCTTATCGGGCTCTGCCTCACTTTGGGAAAAGGCGCCAGAATTTATTTTACAAGCTCTTCACACCAACGCTCTGAGTTGCTAAGAGCTGGCTTCCTATCCCAGCCTGTAAAAAAGAATGGGGCTCAGGTAGCTGCTGCGGAGAGGCGCACGGTGCGCAGGTGATGCGCGGCCCCGTCGCTCAGTACGGCAGGACGCCGTTCTGCGCTCTGCGTGACACGCGGGCCGCCGCGCCGCGCCGCGAGCCTGCGCGCGACGCCGCGGGACGCAGGGAGAGCCGCCGGCCGGCAGGGGCCGCTGCCTCCCTCTGCGTCGCCGTCCACGCCCGCTCCCCGGCCCCGCGATGCGCGCCGTGCCGCTCTGGGCGGGACGGGCAGCGGCGCGGCCGTTGGGGCGGTTGTGGCGCCAGGTCTGTTTGTACGCGGAGAAGGCCGGCATTGAAGGCAGAGGGGTAGGGGGCGCCGTGCAGCTGGACGCCAGTAGCGCTGGAAGGCAAGCTGCCACACCGTGCGAAGAGACCGTGTGGGAAGAAGACTGAGCTGACTGCAGGTCGAAAAAAATAAAGACGCAACGAAAGCGATGGAGGACAAGTTGTCGCGTTGCCAGACTTCGCCTTCCTGAGCTGCCGTGTTTCCGCTGCCATACCGGCACACCGCACACATTCAGCTTTTCAGGTCATGCTTAAAAGGCTTCAGGTTATTCAGAAACACCGCCAAGCGGCCAGACAGACCCCAGCGTGACTCCTGTGCACAGAAGAGAACGAAGTTTCCGCCCCGTTGTGCCGCACAGCCGAGCTGTGCTCGCTGAGCACCTTCTGTCCGTACGCCGTGCTGCAGCTGCAGCTTTGCGGCGGCGCGGCCAGCGCTCATCGCTTCCGAGTGCAGCCGCGTGCGCCTCTAAGGCTCCGTTTGCTCTCTGCACCGCTTGGAGAGCAGCGGTTTCCGATCGCGTGGGACTGTCTGAACGCAGCGCGACGCTCACGGCTGGAACCGTGTCATCTGCTCTGCTGAGGGGGCTCGGTTTCTGTACATGGCAGAAACATACACTCCGAAGCCCCATCCGTGCTTGGACAGAGGAGCCCCACAGCCTGACGCAATGGCTGCCACATTGCGCGGCCACCGAGGGACAGCCACAAATGGGCCGCTGTGCACAACAAAGAAAATCCTGCAGAAAAACGATCAGGCCTGAAGCGGGACTGAAACCAGACATACAATGATTCCAGTGTGCACAACAGATGGAGACTTCAGAATACGGAGCCACTAATCTATGGATTACAGAGTCCCTAATTACAGACTGACACTTACCATTTCTGGGTGGAATTGCCAGCCCGGGGAGGAATCTTGCAGATCGGCATCCAGCAACAGAACGCAACGTTAGGGCTGACTGGGGAAGGACTCAGATGTTGTCATGGTGCCACCGCGTCAACCTTCTACACGTTTGTGCCTCTGAATGCTGCATGGAGTTCTGTGCCGCTGGAGATGTTGAAAACAAGGACAGCAGAGCTGGGAAAGGTCCAGAAAAATCTGCATGTGTGATCAAAGGCATGGCCTACAGCTGTACCCAGCCCTAAGTGACAGATACCTCCTCAAGAGTCAGACGTAAATCATGCGCACATTTCTCAATATAAACAGGTCAGCATGTAAGAACAGATAACAAACTGAGTTCATCTCCAATCTCTTAAGCCACCTGATAGTAGCAGGAATTAAAAAAAGCTTTAGCACATATGAAATTGTGCTTTAAGTCCAGAAGTCCTAACTGAGATGCAGCCACCCATCCTGCCTCTCATTGTATTCAGGTTAACAAAAACTCAGTTGTTTACTTCTGACCTTATCCTGCAGCAATCTATGTGGTAAAATGGAGAAATTGTCTGAACTTCGTAGCCATCACTAAGCTGAACTCCTGGCCTAGCCTGCACCCTATGTTATGTGTGTTCTGAATTCCTTGACTGCCTCAGAAGCAGGAAGAACGCTTGCCAGTCAAGCATGGGCTCTCATCAGTATTCAAGCCATGAGAGCATATGAGGAGCAAGAAATTCAAGGGATTCAGCTTTCTGGTACACTGTCTGTACTCATGCCTTAAGGACACCTGCTATCCACAGGCATAAATGCAAGGCAATTGCAGAGATTAATAACATAAACCTGGGATCTGGAGAGATGCAGTCATCAAATTAGCTTTTCAATGCTTATAGTCAGAAATGCTGATTTAACAATAAGCCTGACCTGATTACCCGTACTGTCTCTAGGCTGGTGGGATGCCAGTAATTGCACTCCAGCCACCTGCAGCAAATCCTCTGTTCCTGGGTCCTTGCAAAGCTGAACCCTGCCTGTGTTGCATCTCTGATGCCATTAACTTCCCAGCTCACACAAGCTAAGAGCAGGCTGCAAGGCCTATAGCTTCTGCTTGGCCACAGGCACTCCTCCAACACCTCTGGGCTTCCTGCCTCTGTCACAGAGGTCGTCCAGCACTTCAGCTCAGCCCCAGCCATGCTGGCAGTGCTGTTCCTGCGGGCACAGGAAGGCTGTGCTCTGATTTGTGTTCTCCATTGCCATTCTGCTTCCCATGGGGTGTAGCTGTCTTAGCAATGGTCTTTCTGGTGTTGGTTCAGCTACACCTGGACTGAAAAGTTTTCTTGGGGTCTGGCCATCAACACAGAAATGTTTTGGAGTGTGCACTGTCCAGTAAACTTACACTGTGTGGGCAGTGGAACTCTACAGGGGGTTAATGTATTTGGTGGAACGCCATTATGTGTTTAACAGCAATAATATTATCAATAGTTAGAATAATAATGATTATTTTGGGGCAAAAGTAATTCTGAATTGGAAAGAAAATGAACCATTTTCAAAATGGAGAAGAGGTAATTTCTACAAATAGAATTCATTACTGGTTTACTAGGAAAACTATGAACAGTATAATCTTTGGTTTAGATTTAAGGTTAGGAATAATGAAATTGTAATCTTGTTGCTTATATTAATGGAGATCTCATCCCGACTGATAATACACAGAGTTACCAACTGGCCATTGTACATAGGTACCATATTCCCCCCTTACTGCAGAGGGCAGAACGATTTATAAACATCAGTTCAACTGACAAACACCGCTGTGTTTCCTGGGTGCGTTTCCTGCAGGTGGATGTCTGTGTTGTTCAGTACATCTGTGAGCATCTTCATCAAATAATCCTAACCTTGAGCTTGCTTGTTAAACATCTACAGATAATTGATATTGGACCTGCACAGTAATTACAAATTCTACTACATCTGTATCTGTTTGTCTGTGTGTTCCTCTAGATGGGAATGTGCATAACAAACCAGAAGAAAGTTTGTATTTCGAACTGTGTACACAACTGCTTTGTTTTACTTCACAGTTCACAGATGACAATTCAAGTAGATATTTTCTCTAAAATGAAAAATAGTTTTAGGTGAAAGTCTTAGGCAATTCAGGTGTATAATTTTCTGTACTAATACACATCAGTATTAATTAGTTAATGCACATTCTCCTCAAGCTTTGAGGAGGGCAAACACAAAAGAACATGTATATAAAAAGCAAGACATGATGAACTAGGAGGCCCATTTAAGTATTAACTTGAATGTATTACAGCACTTGCCTGGCTGTATGAAATGAGCATTTGAGGTCCACTAACTCATCTGCTGAAGTGAAGGTCAGCAGTCATGTGTTCTCTAAGAGTACAGCTGTAGCAGAAGTCCTAAGTCAGTGCTTGAAGCAGTGATGGAGCACCTGGTGGGAGGACAGGGCCAACCCAGGGGAGCTCAGCTGTATGTAATGTTCTGTGTAATGGAAGGGCTGGAGCCAGGATCCATTCCTGCCCAGACCTCATTTAAGGGTTGGCAGTGGAGGAAAGGGCATCTTGCTGGAGATCCCTGCATACCTGAAGCCTTCCAAAGGTAAGCAAAGTTTCATCTTATGTTGTTGTGATTGTGGCTGCTGTATTTGGGCTCATCCTCTTTTGCTGTAGCCAGAGACTTTGTCACCCTGCTATTATTGCTGTGCTTTCCATCACATTATAGCAGTATTTATGGTTTATGTGGCCCTGTGCCACTGAATAACTGAGTGTGGGTTATTGCATGCTGTAACTACTGAGGGTGTATCTTGGCAGCTGGGTTAAGCTGGGGCTTTGTAAGTGAATCTTATCCTGCTCCTAAGATGGTGTTTTCTCTCTCTGTAAAAGGTACCTGGAGCTCTTGGGAGAAGCCTAAACCAAAAAGCCAAGCAGGTATGTGTACTCATTAGATTCTGATTTGCAGAGGACTAGGAGAAATGAATACTTATAAAATGAGGTGACTTGGAAAAGGAACTTGGAGGTTCAAAAAAACTGCATAGCTTCATCTGGTTTTCTTTAGATGCGTAAAACAGAGTTGCTGAATTACTGCATTCTTGTTTGATGTGTAACATGAAATCATACTATTAAGCCCCCGGAGACAGCTGTCTGTTCACCACACCCTGAGCAGTGCTTCACCACTGTCCTGGGCAGGAGAGCAGAGCCCACTGCACACCCAGGGCAGTGAACCTGCGGGCTGTGCACTGAAAGGTCCAGGAGGGTAAGAGAGGGTGGAATGCAGCAGCAGGCAGAAGGGACAGAGTGAGGAGGGCTTTCAGCAGGAACTCAGGCAGGAGATGACTGTACTGGCACTTACCGATAGGCGTATGCTGAAATACTTCCCAGGACAAGTGTATTATCTGGTGATTAACTTCCCCTTAGGCCCATCTGAAGCCAGCTGTGTAATGCCAGCTTGAGTGCTTTGTTGTTGGGCTTCTGGAAGTGTGCAGAACGAGTCATCAATGAGATGGCATTTCAGTCTCCTCCTGGAATTGGTTTCCTAACAATTTTCTAAACGTGGACCTCAATTTGTACCGCAAAGAAATGTGGCATAGTGAATACTGAATGTAGTTAAATGAAAGCCTTTCCTATTTAGAAGAAACAGAGCAATTAAAGGGAGCAGTCTCGCCATCAAATGGGATGGGCCAGGCCTCCAGTTGCAGATGCTGGGAGCTCTCTTCATTCTCACGTTTTCCCAGTCTACATGCATTAGCTTCCATCTGCTATACAGCTGACACTTCAGTCAGACAGCAGTGAAGAGCGTGAGTTCGTGGTGGACACAACACTCCTTCCTGCCATGTGGAGATGATCTAACTGCCCCAGAACACCTTTGAACTGCAAACGTGCAGCTTGATGTGCACCCCTGAGGACATCTGTTCCAGAGAAAATTGCCTTGTGTGGAGGGCTTGCAGTGCTTTGCAGGAGCCAGCGTAGTTCTGATGTGATTCAGTTCTGTATCCAGGGATTTGTTCCCAGAGGAGTGGCTGAGACCACCCAACATTACTTCTTGCAGGGAAGGATGCTCCTCCCTATTGCTAAAAAGCATAGCAGAATCGCTGTGTGTTTTGTTGTTGCAGTCTTGATTCAGTCACAGCAGAAACTGTGCTTACGTGTCGGCATCTCTTTGGCTGGACTACATCTGCTCCTTTGTGGCTCCAGTCTGGGGCAGGCTATTTCCTGTATGAACAAACTGCAGTATACATTCAGCACTAACATTAAAGAAGTGGCTTGTTAGTTTTTAGTTTCCTATAATAGCCATGATTATGTTCTGTGCATTCAGAGATTTGAGTGGAGAAGCTTCTGAAATATAAAGTCTCTTGTACATTCTCTGTGTGTTTTAATGTTAACCTGACACAAAACATACTTTACAAAACAATATTATTATTATTATTCTGCTTTGCAAAGTCCAGGGGAAACATAATGAGCTTTGCTTCCTGGAGGCAGATAGGGGAGGTCTGAAAGCAGTGCCTTTTCCTTTCAGTGGGGAATTCCCTGCCCTTACAGAAGCTCAGCTGGCACTAGACAGTGTTTTTCAACAGCAGTTTCCAAGTTAAGGATCTGAACTTTTATCCAGGCATGAATAAAATACAACTGGATGGGTTTTTTGAATTAAGGGAGAGTATGCACTGAAAAAGGAGAAGGGAAGTTGGCAGAGTTGGAAACATTCCATGCATAGGAATATGACTGCTTTCAGTAGGTATCTAGAAATATATATATTTTTATGAATGAAACCTGAGGAAATCCTCCATGAGCATTCAGGCAGGTAGCACAGGCTACGGCCTCTGGGACATCTTAATCAAACTGCTAAGAACAACAGTATCTACCAAACATAATAAAAAGACAAGCTACAATAATTTGGATTACTTTGTATATGAAACAGTGACCAGTTTGCCAAGCTTTATTCTTTGTCCTGGATAAACCAACCAGTACAGTTCAGGTAGCTTAACTGATACGGGCTGTAAAAAGAATTTGAGCATTCCAGCTTAGCAAGAAACACAAGCCTTTTATTTTTACCTTCACAACAAAGCACGTGGGCACTTTCAGAGTTCACCACGGTATGTGCTGCTTGGGTTTTTAGCAGTTAGCTCAGGCACTGAATGAAGGATTTGAATATTCTGATGTTGACAGCCACACTGTAAGAACACACCATAGACATGAGCTGCTCAAGCATCTTGCACACACTCAGATCCTCACTTCCATGTCAGAGCATGCACGTCAGAAATAGTAGAAAGGTAGAAGGGAGAAACGGTGAAGCAGAAAGACCATGTGGCAGAGGTAACTTGCCATGTTCTTATCCATGTTTTCGACTTGGAAATCTGTAGTAAGGAGAGAAAATAGAGGGAGGAGGAAAGAAAAGAACTTTAACTTCTTGGTTTGCATGCTCAGAAGAACGGTACGTTTGGCAGTAACAGAGCTGAAATGCCTAAAATATTTTTGGGATGTTTTGTGGTGTGTAAGAAAGCTGTGGATGTGGCCCTGGGCAGCCTGGTCTGGTGACTGGCAACCCTGTGCATGGCAGGGGGGGATGACACTGGATGATCATCGTTGTCCTTTTCAACCCAGGCTATTCTGTGATATATTGTGATCAAGGCATTAGCATGTCTGGGGTGCAGATTGATTTCAAACTCAGACATTCAGTGTTTATAATGAATGGGTACAACACTCACATGCTTTCCAAGGGAAATGACCAGAATGCTGCTTCCTACAATTTTCTAGTTCAAAGAACTTCACTTTATTCATAAAGCTCGCAGCCATTTGACATTCATAACTTGTCCATGCTCTATAAAGTGCCTGCATCAAAATGCTTCAATTTGGGCCTTGGGCTCAAGCCTCTCAGGCAAGGAAGCATGTGTCTTATCTGATCATCTCTCTCTGCTCTTTGTTTTTCATGTTTACTAAAATTCTTAGAGTGGTGATGCTCAGCACAGTGGTATGCTGCAGAGCACAAGAATGAGCCTGTGGTGTGATGAGTCTGTCTGATTCTTTTCACTGCTTTCTGCCTTTGGTATGTTAGCACAAGACACTGGCTTAGAAGTCATGGCAGCTGAGATGAATGAACTACACTGGAAATGAGGAAAGCCCCTTCAGACCTTACAAAAGAGGAATTAAACATATAATATAAAGACAAAACCTTAATGTTAATATTGTGCCTGTAATCTTGTAAGGGCACGTAATACCCTACCTCTATCTAAACTATTCTTCCATAAGTGTTCGAGGTTTAATAGCATGACTTTTATTGCCTCGCCCTTTCAGGGAGCAGTTATGCTCAGAAGAGGATGGAATGGAGCACAGTCATCCACTGCCTGCTTTGCACATCTTTCTGCAGAAGAAAGCAATGCAGAACCAGGCAGACATTACAGTATCCTGAAATACCTGCAGCTTCCTCTTCTAGCTTCTGAGACAGGGTCCTGAAACTAAATCTGGATGACATTCAGGGACAGCTTAGTACTTGAAGTCTCTATTGTCATCACAGAGAAGGAAAAGACAAGGAAAAAACAGACGTCGTAGCACTTTGGGAGCATAACCCTGCAAGTATGTTGTGCTTCTTTGGAGGTTTGCTGCAGAGCAACCTCCTGTTACAGCCTAGTGGAGCAGACCCTTAGCAGCTGTGCACATCACACTTCAGTCAGGAAGAAAATCTATTTGGATGAGAATTTCACTGGGAAATAGGAATCCACCACGTGGTCTGAAACTGGACCAACTTGTCTGTCTCCCCTCTCTCGGGGTGCACCATAAGCCTAACGCTGCTTGAATGTGGTGGGATTTACTGTGGCCAAGGTCTGCCTTTTTTGGTTTACTTTTTCCAGGTGCATGCAGTGCAGCTGAGTTTGGGTTCTGGCCTTCTTAAAGAGATATGTGGGCTTTATGTGAGGAACTGAAAGTGAGTTCAGGGAACGGCTCATTCCAGGACCATCTGCAAAGAACTGAAGGTCGGGATGTGTGCTGGTGATAGATTTTGGTAATACAGGTGAGTTGGTTTTGTCATAAGCTGTGCTTACGTTTGTCTTGAGTATGATTAGCAAGCAACGTAAATGGACATCATCTGTTTTGATCTATTTTAACATTCCTCTTGAAGGGATAGCCTACTAGTCCTTAACAGCTGTAGGACAATTTGGCAGTACTTTCAAAGAGAAATTATGTAGGACAGTGAAAACAGACTGAGCAAAACTACTCATAAAACGGGGAAGGGGAATGACTTACTAGTCCTGGATCTGCTGAAAGATTCCTTCTTACTGTCTTGCTTTCCTTGTTCTTTATCCGTAGGAAAATTATGCTGCACAGCAGTGCATAGCATCAGCATCAAGGAGTTTGAACTGCCTTGAGCATATTTATTTGTTGCCTGCCTCTTCTCAGTGCACCTCAGAGATGTAATTGCTTTGCCTGACCAATGGAGTCAAATGACATTTCTTTGCCAGCACCATGAAAAAAGAGGAAATTTTTACCTTTGTCATAAAACATAGTAAGCCTGACTGTGATTTCAACTGCACTGAGTTTGCACAAGTCTATCTCCACTGAGGCACATTTCTGTTAATGCAGCTTAACTTTTACTTTTTTATATACTTTAGTTTCAGCTGGGACTGTGTTAAAATAAGGATGTGATAAAACCAGCTCTCCTCGCCAAGATGAAAACAGCAAGATGAAACCATCATCACTATTTTGGATACATTTAACAGGAAGCACTATGATGCAGAAATGCAAGTAAAGTTTGGATGGATAAATTTTCATGTGGATGACATTTGTAAGTCAGTCCCTAAGAGGAAATGTCAGCATCCCCTTCTATCTTGGCTCTACCACAAGAAAAACAGACAACTGCCTAATGTGGGTCCAGTCACCAACTCGTTTTGTAATGGTGGTGGGGGAAGAATGCTGCAACTATTGGGCTGGATCAGATCTGGTAATTCTCTGGTGCGTATGTCAGGCTGCAACAGCACCTACCTTTGCAAGGATGAGCTTGGATGGCTGCAGTGTCCCTGTGAGCCAGGAGGGGATCTGGGTGTTTAGGCTCTTTTTCTCTATTCTTTGATGCGTGAAACTTTCAGGGAGACTGTTTTAGCTTAAATAAAATCTCTAAAACTTATCTTTTCATTTGAATGCCTCTCTCCAGCAGCAACTTCCTTCAACAAAGAGGGATTTCAGCCAGGATTTACTTTGATTCTCAGGCCAACAGGAATAAATATCTCATGATTTCTCTCCCCGTCTCTGCCTGCAAACAGATGGAAGACAAAACTGCAGTGGTTACTACATGGCTGCCTGGTTTTGAGTGGAAAGCAGAAATGCTTCCAGACTCCTCTGGACTGGTGGTATTCTGACCTCTGTGGCTCTGTCCTTGTTCAGCATCTGTCACCTCGGTATAAATCTCTGTAGCTATTCTGCTATGACAGGACCTGGATCTCTTGCTTTTCATTTATCATGTATTTTGTGCTGCTGAGAGGCAAAAAAAAAAAAAAAAAGTTATAACACAAGCTCTGTGAGCAGAGACTGGGGCAAGGATATAGAAAGATGTAAAAGCAGCTGCAATCAACCATCCAGAGCAGGCCAGAGCCCTGGTGGGAGGCAAGCATCTGCACAGGAGAGCTGGAGGCAGAGTGGACTTTCCTGCCTCTTGGAAAGCAGCAGCGGGGATTGTAGGAACAGTCATCTGTATGTTTCACTGCACGTGCCTTCGGTGTCTCCCTCACCTCTCCTGTGAGGCTGCTGGGTTTATGAGCTCACTGTGCTGTCTGAGGTGATACACCAGGCAATGTAACACGTTTGCTCTGTGAGGCAACAGTGGTGCTGACAGTGCTGGAAACTGAATGCAGTGCAAGCTGAGCGGACAACAGTTTTGCCTGCAACTTCAAATGAACCTGAATTTAGCCTCTGGGAGCCTCACACCCCCACTCTGAGCATCTGGGACCCACTCTTGTGCTTCATGCAGAGCAATGACATTGCTACTGTCAAGCCTTCCTGGGCCAGGGCCTCATTTTGCTCCTTGAAGGCTGGTTCCTGTCACACTGACATCAGCAGCCCGCTCAGTCTGCCTGCTGCTCATGCTCTGTGTCACTGGCCTGTCATTTCTGTTTCTAGTTACAGTTCATCCCAATAAAGTCATGACTCACTGGGGGAAAAGCAGAGTCTGCAAGCAGTGTTGGAGCCAAGGCTTTGCTCAGCTGCTGCTAATGCTTCTCTGGTGGCTGATGCTGAGCCAAGACTGATGCAGGACAGCTGGCAGTAGAATCGTCTCTCCTGTCACATTAAGCATCATGAAATGAGGTTAGCACAATTTTATGCATCCTGAGATAATGACACTTTCCCAGCCCGGTTGTTTTCATCTGAATTTGTGGAAATCAGCAAGTAGTCAGGACCACAGCAAGCACAGGTTCCAGATCCTGTGAGGCAGTGCTCGCTGCTGTTTAGGGAAGAGGTTTTTTGCTGCAGTGTGACAGCAAATGCTTTGTATGGCTGGATGGACAGCCAAGCAGTCTGTGTTACAGCCTGGTTCCTGCAGTGTTTACATGGCTAAGGTGCTTACGTCCTGGGCTGTACCGGTCGGTGTAGGGCAGTGACAGAAAATGTGCATGGGGAAAGTCCTGCATATTTCTTCAGCCTGGCCAAAATATATTTCACTGCTTGCATTTTTGCAATCACAAGAAATCATAGAAACAAACAAACATTGTACCTTTAAATCCACTGTAATTCTACTCTGTAAACATCTAATTACTGATTATATGCATGTAATCACTGTCATGTAATCACTAATTATCTCTAGATACACCACCTGCTTTTGCAGTAGTGTATCAGTATGCTCTCCTGAAGCTGGAGCAAGGCTGTGTGCAGGGAAGTTGAAGGGGAGACCACTTCAGGTCTGGAATGAATTACTAGGTCAAGTGCTACCCCATGGAAACAAGGAAGTCTCAGCCTTATCTTAAACTCTTGTCTGGTGACACAAGCAAGGGGAGAGGAGCAGCTGGTGATCCCTGAGGCAGACTGGAAAGAGGGAGGCACAAGAGGCAAAGTGAAGTTGGAAAGCAAGTCAGTATGTTCCTTTGGAAGAAGAACTGAAGGCAGAGCTTTCAAGTGAGAACAGCCAATCCCGTGTTCACAGCCTGAGATCCTAGATAGTGTCATCCAGTAAGCAGGGAACAGACAGAACTGCTTTTGAGAGTATGCCTTTCTAGTCTCACCCATTTACTTATCTCGTCCAGTATAGCGTATCCAACACAAAGCAGAGCTGACAGGGTCTGTATTGCATTGTTTAACTACAGGTGGGTAGGTAGCACAACTGCCAAACCAGATGTGCTCAGATTGGGTCCAGTCAAATAAATGGCACATTCACAGGCTCCCACTTAAACTCATATGCCTGGGAACAAAGACATTCCTATGAGTACTGTAAACTCTGTTCTGGAAAACTGATTTTAAATCAGCTGAACATTGGCTCCCAGCATGACTCTGTGGCAAAGACAATTATCACCAGTTCTTTGAACAGACATATCGAACGTGAGTACATATGGATGTATTTAACATTGCTATGCTATTGCCATGCTGTCATCGATTCTAGCTGCCTGCATTTCCAAAAATTGCCATCCCTTCAGACACAATCACAGCAGAAGGACTGGAAAACATGTCTGTAGTTTCTTCTCAAGGACAACAGCCCAACCTTTGTCATGTCAAAGAAAAGGTTACATACAATTTGATCACAGTCTGTAAACGTCAGTATGAAGCTGCAGATAAAGCATGATCCACTTGCCTTCCCTGACTGATGATGGTAACAGCCTGCTCTCAACAAGCGTGCCATTTCCTGGGGAATGAGAGAACCCACTCATCTCTGACATCTAAACAGGACAGCAGACTTTTCTTGTCATGTTTGGCTCCTTCACTAATTCTGTCCTCAGCCTCAATTTTCCTGAGGCACAGGAAATGCAGTGCTGGAGGTTGCCCTGACATTGCTGCAAGAATGAATTAGCAAAGAAATCCTGTTTATCTGGCAGTCTTCTGAAACTTGAATAAATAAATGAGGACTGCAGAGTAGCACAAAACAAGAGCACTCAGTTAATTCAGATAATTTCATCGTTACTTGTCATGTGTGTAGTGAAGGAGTGCAACCTGTTTAAATCCTGTCAGAAGCACATGGGATGGAGCAATTGGTGTTGTCTTGCAGCAGGAAGGAAATGTCTTCAGTCAGGACATCTCTCTCCTTTGCTTAAGCTTGTGAGCATTGGCAACAGAGGGGGCAATTGCCAGCTAAAGTCAACAGTCTATTTCCTTCCAGTAACAACATTCCCTGAGTCAAATGAGCATTGTGGTCATACCTACAGAGCCCAAAATACTCCACCATCAGTGGTTCTTTCTTTAAACAGGCTGAAAAAGAAGCAAGAATGAAGAATGAAACACTAAATACTGTGAAGTTCTGTTATTTAGCTCTGTGATTCTGCTTCCCTAACAGTTTAAAGCAAAAGTGAGGGCCAGTGACGTCCATGATGTTAGTGAGACGAGGGAGACAAAGCATGATCTTAACCTCCCAGCACTGAGCATTGAGCAGCTCCCAGGGGCACAGGAATTATGTGAGCAAGAAACCACAATATGGGACATTCCTCACTTCTTTTTAATTCTTTTCTGGTTTTGCCACACACAGGATCACATCATGTAGTGCATCTGGGAACCAGGAATCAAGTGTTCAGATGATTCAGTGGATAATTTAAACTCCCTCTCAAACGCTTAGAAGATAACTCTTGCTATATGGGCAGCCTCACTGAGAAAATGCTGGTGAAAGTTGGATCACATGTGGTGCCTTTCCTGGCTGCTCAGCTATCGGGGAGTCGTTATTGGAGCCTGTGATCCCCGGCTCAGGTGCTAGCAGGAAACCCAGCTGGTGTTCTTGCAGCACGTGAGTAACAACAAAGGAAATCAGTGAAGAGGCTGGGTGTACAAGGCACACCCCAGACAGGGCGATTATGTCCCATCGCATTAACTAATCCTTCTGCAGAAGGATTTGGCTAAAGAACGTTTCCATGAAGGCTGCACCACTCCCCCATTCATAACTAGTATGGTTCAGCTGTGATGTGCCTCATTTCCATTTCTGAGTGCTGTTTAGTAGAAACAGTTCATATTCAGCTAGACACAGTGTCACTGAACATAAATTTAGAAGTTTGACCACAAAACATAATTCCCCATAAAATACATGCTGTTCCCCAAATCAGATTATCCCATTGATTTTATTTCAAGATGTGATCATCAACAACCATCGGGAAGGCTCAGTCAGACTCCTGGGAATCTTGTTCTGTGTCAAGAAATGAATGCGGTCATTAAGCCAGAGCAATGTGCTGTGGGGCTGATCTTGGTTCCAGCAGGTCCTGTGGCAGCACCCAAGGACATGTGTTCAGATGTCTGCCATCTGCATCCTCCTGGGCTCGGGCTGGGAAGGCAGCCCTGTCGTGGAATCCCCTCCTTGATGTATATCTCCTGTCCACTTTGCATAGACAAACAACGGGAGATCAGGTTTGCCAGCAGGATTAGAAGACACTCCACTCATGACTATGTGAAAAGCACTTTGCCAGCTGGCGTATAAACATATGATTTAAAGAAATCACGCTTAATTACAGAGGACAAACATTTTGTCATTGTGCAGTTAAGCTTCAAATCTGATCTGCAGACACACAAATAAAGAAATACGCATTCTCTGGGCTCAAAAGCAACGCCATTGCATTGATACTGAACCCAAGCCTCAGTTTCCATAGTAGTTTTGCACAAATGGTCTTATAACACCTAACAAAAAGATCCTTAATAGTGAATGGCAATTTGATCTAAAAATACTGCTGTAAAAGGCAGAGAAATAAAACCAAGAATTGGCTTTTATACAGTGAATAATTTCCATTAACGGTTGGATTTTAAAACTATTTCAAACAGCCTCCATACTCCTCTACCAGTGCAAACAACTTCAGTGCAGTAATTTCTGCTGCAAAGTACTAGGAAGAATAAACATAAGGACCAAGATTTAAATAAATATTTCTGTTAAAGCACAGTGCTGAAACTTTTGCACATTTGCAGAATCAGACAAAGGCCAGGCCCCATTCCAAGGAATTTTCCTTCTCTCCACAGCTGTAAGGAGGGGTCCCTGCCCAAACAAGGGCTTTACACTTCCACCCCTGAGCACAGGGCTGAGAACACACATTTCGTCCCAAGGAAGGGTCATTTCCTCAAGAGCTCTGACCTGGCAGGGGTCTGCCTGCTCCCTGGTGCTGCCCTGCAAGGAGAGAGCGGCAGTTGTGTCACATCCCCCGCTGCTGGGGCAGAAGCTGGCCCAGTTTTCAGTGTGTACTCAGCAGACCTCGCTTGCTGCATGAAGAAGATAAATTCATGCATGTCCTTCTCTGAGGCAGAAAGCCACCGAGCAGTCGCTTCCCGTGCAGCGGTTTGGGCAGTGCCAGCAATCTCCGCAGTAAGCAGCTGGTTACAAATGAAAAGCCTGTGCTGCAGTCGAGGGAACTCTGCAGCAGACTCATTCAGATGTCTTGACGGGTGCTTCCTTCCTCTGCTACCAGCACCTGTGTGTTAAAATAACTCGTGCAAATGTACTGACACACAGTGGTTATAAATATTTACATCTAGTGAGCCCCTT
>JAPSGF010000035.1:292740-367852 GCA_035772895.1 Perdix hodgsoniae
GTGTGAACGCAGCGCGTTTGTGCCACCACCCAGCGAGAAGAAAGGCGGCTGACTTGTTTCCTTTGAAGCTGCGGGCAGTCCAGCTGCAGCAGAGTCGCAGTGGTGCCTCTCCGTGCTGATTTCTCTGTCGGGTTTTCATGCTCTGATCCATCTCATGCCTTCCTCTGTGGGGTGCAGCTGCTTTCCCCCCTGCCCTCCTTAGAGGAGCCATGTGGGGATTTCTTTTGGGGAAGTGAAGAGGTCTTTCATCTTTTGTTGGTGGCTTTTTGCAGACTTTGTATTGCCCGTTTTTCCTCCTGAGGACAGCTTTGGCCTCTTGAAGAAAAAGGATAGAGAGAGCAGAGCTTCATTATTCTTTTTAATGTACAGGTGTGAACAAATTGCTCCCAAAGAAGCATGGCTACTATAAAGAGAAATTCTTTTGTCAGTGCAGATTCTCCACCCAATTGCTTTAACAAGCAATACTGCCTTTTCACAAATCTTTTTTTTCTGTGTCCCAGACCACAGTGCCCAGAACTTTGCTGTTGCAGGTGGGATTTCCTGCATTCTCTGGGGTTCATTCTACAGGGAAAGTGCAGTCCACCTTGCAGGTGTAAACATGTGGGTATGTGGGTCTGGTTCCTGATCCTCTGGAATCCAGCAAGGACTTTCTCACTGCAGTGGTGACCAAGCCTCATGATTTGCTTTATTTCTCTCTGTTAAATCTTTCCCTCAGCCTATTGAAGCTTGAATTACTATGAGCAAATGGCATCTTTGAAGCTGACACCGCAGGTAGTTCTCTCCTGTGACTTATGCGGCTTGGTGATGGCCCCCTGGCACATGCCCTGACATTTGGGTCAGGTGGCCATACGTCCTGAACGTGTGCTTTGAGGTGCAGGGTAAACAGTGAAGTAGTCATGGATTGGGTGGTCTTCTCTCAGTAGTGTGGCATGAAGAAAGTCTCAGCTATGGTGGCTTCTCTAGGAGAAAGGCACTGCAGCTGCTTTATGCAGATGGTGCCTCCCCTGGGCGTGATTTCACTTGTTTGTCCTTCTTCCCTATATTTCCATCTCAGGGGCTGTTACCACCTGTCAGGGCGCATAGCGTCAGCTAAGCTGTGCTTGTTGGAAGGGGTTGTGTTGTGCCGTTAGGATGGGGGATAGCTCAGGGACCTTTCCACAGGGACCTTTCCACAGCTGAAAGCTCTTAGAAGTGCCTTGTGCTGTCAGTAGCTCACCTGTAGGTCTCAAACTAACAGCACTGCTGAGCCTGCAGAGTAGTGCTTTCACTGCCTGCCGCTCCAGGAACAGGCAGACTTGACTTTTTTTGGGTACTGGAGGTCAGAGTGGTTTTACTTCCTGGCAGCTATTGATTAAACTGTCTTGTGCAATTCTGGAGATGCACAGATGCTCCCATCCTATTTCTTCTTATAATCAGCAGTGTTGCTGTCACAACTGGAGGCTAGTTTTTGACAGTGATCTGTGAAAAAACAGTGTTTGTCTGATGGATCGGTTTGAAAAAGTGAGGGGTGCATTTGTTTGTGTGGGGTAAATTGGTGTGAAATTATTCCCAACCTGAACTGGAAGAGCCTGATCAGAGTGACACATGACAGTGTTACAGGCAAACTCTGGCCATTGAAAGGAGGTTTGGAAGTCTGGGCACGTGTGTTGGTGGCAGTGTGGATTAAAAAATGGAGAGGAAGGGGGAGGATAATGAAATATTTTGGCTTTCTCAGTGCCTACTTCATCAGCTCAAGAGCTCCTCACTGCAGCTCACGTTGCACACAGTGCATCAGACTCCAGTAGATTTAGTGCTACTGTCCAGATGTGTGCCGATGCTGTGGCACTGAGCTCAGGAGTCATCCCAAACCTTCTACATGTTTATTAGCTCTCCCCACCCCTTCCTTCTGTTGACAGTATGTTTTCCTATCCCTGCAGAAAGAGAAGTAGAGGGTCAAAGAGGGGAAATGCCTTACCATAGTCTCACAGAATAGCTATCATTGGAACTGTTGGTTGGAACAAAATATTCTGGTCTTTTTGTTTTGGTCACAAAAGCCTGTTCTATCCCAGATGGTCTGGAGTTCCCACATCTCATGGTATGGGCTGTGCTCACTCCATTCAGCCATCTCATCAGCCCACAGGCAGCATCTCTGTGTCGTCTGTAGCCTCTCTGGAAATAAAGAGGTTTGCACGGGGCTGGCTGGCATCTTGCGTGGGGAGAAATGCCTCAGTTACCAGCTGGGCAGTTCTGTTCCACACCTGGCCATGAGCATTGAGGAAAAAAGAGTTAGTTCATGGCTCTGCTGGCACTGCCACTCCAGCCTGAGGCTTTCCAATACTTTTTGTGTAGTCCCTTAATAAGAACACAGTTAGCTGCTGATGTCACACCTTTGCAATTAGTGTCTATTCTTTTTCAAGGTAAAGAGCAGTACAGCCATGCACCTGCTTTTGTGCTACCCTAATGATGCCCTTGTGCTTAGTGAGGTGAGCAGTGCTCTTGGCTGGATCCAGCATCCCTCTGGACGCAGCTGCCTCCCTTTCCTGCTGCACATCACACCAAGAGATTTTAAGAAGTCTCCTGATACTTCAGGGTCTCAAATAGCCAGATGATGCTTAAGAGCATCAAGAGCAGAGTGTAGGCATGAGGAGACGGGTAATGGTTTTGAAAGCTTCTTAAGACTGATCCAAATGCAAGCAGGCGTTGCAACAGAGTGTCCAGCACACAGATGGAGCTGCCCAGCAGGGCAGAGGTGTGGGGTGGATGAGATCCCAGTGAGAGCGGCGGCACTGTGCCCTGGGGCACCTCACAGCCGTGTGCTGCTCCCACATGTGGCCCTTGTAAAGAGCCAGGCCGCTGCCCACTGCCTGCTGCCATGCAGGGCCCTGGCACACGTGGCAGTGCTGCTGGTGGGCCGGGAGGAGAGGGGCTGCCTCCCATCTGCTGGCAGTGCCAATGACATGGCCTGGCGGGGATGCGGTGGGTGTGGAGAGGCACAGCCGAGCTCTGATGGGAGAACAGTGGGCTTATTGTGATCTGGGGCCACTCTGGATGCTTGTGCTCATGACGCAGAAGCTGCCTATTAATTAATTTCCTCCAAACTGTTTCATCCTTTTCCTTTCTGCTTTCCTGTCTTCTCGATGTCTGGGTGCTCCCCTGAATAATGCAGAGCCTGGAGATGGGGCGTCAGGATGTTCCTAATTTTACTTTGTTATATTCTTCCTCCTTGTGAACGGCTGGGTCCCAGCACAGCCCTTCTCCTGTTGCGTGCAGGGGTGCTGTGGTGGGCAGGCATGGGGCAGGCCCCATGGCAGAGCCTGACCCCTGAATAAAGGCCCTGTTTGTGCTGCAGCTGTAGTGAGTATAGCAACCTTATTTATTTAGCAACTAACTGAGCACTGAGGAGCCCTTCATGTCTGCCACAAAGTGACTGTTTGCATTTGTGTGTGGGTGTATTTTTTTTACTTTATATTAGCAGTTTATTCAGCAATTGTAAAGTGTTCCATTCTGCTTTCCGCACCACCAGCACCCATGTGCCCTTTCTCTGTCCTGATGAGCAATAAGAGGTGGTCAGCGTCACTGTGTGCTGCTGCTTATGCATTCTGGCAAGAATGGACTCCAGGGATTTCAGAAGGGGAAGTCAGGAGATGCGAAGGCTATGGGTGTGACGTACGGAGCCTGGTTGTGGTTTTGGATTTGGGCAGGTTGGCTCTTTTCTCTTCCAGCAGGCTAGCTAAAACAAACAAGGGTCCGCCATGGCATATGGGGGAAATGGGAGAAACTGTACATGGAGTTAACTGGAGTGTTGTGTTTCTGGTCATAGCCCTGATTTACAGCCTGTGCCTGATACTGCTGCATGGTAATTGCTATCTGCCTTTCTCATAGTGATACTTAAATACCAGCCCTTTGCATCCCTAGGAGCCACAGCTCAGCTCTTTTCCCTTGTGACTGACAGGCTATGAGGATACGTCTGTGGTCCCACTTCACTCTTCTAGTGTTTTGTGAACTTAAAATTGCAGTACTGTTAGTGAGATGACATTTGTATAGCAGTGGAAGGGAGGACAAGTGTCCTGTGCTGAGGAGGATCAGTGGTCTGTTAGCAGCACTGTCTGTGTCTGAGGTCCATGGCCCCAAGCCTGGGCATCTCCTGAGGTGTGCAGCTGGGTGGGCCCAGACCTGGTGCTCCTGGGCAGCATGCCTGGCTGGGCTGCAGCAGAGACAGATGGAAGTCAGAGGTGCCCGTGACCTTGATGCCACTAGCCGAGGTAGCAACTCCATTTGCAGGCAGTGACCTGCTGACTAGCTCCATGCAAACCTCTGCTAGACCTCAGTGTTCCACCTGCAGTCAGGACAGAGGAGAACTGAGCTGGGTCTGCTGCTCAGAGAGGACTGGGTGTGAGGGGTACGGCATGGCTCTGGTCCTGGGCTGCAGCGGGCTGAGGGTCTCGGTCCTGTGCCGCTGGTGGCCCTGTCTCAGCTGTGGAGCCTCGGGCTGCTGAAGGCTGTCAGTGCTGCCAGGGAGAACCCAGGGAAGCTGAGCTGCAGCAGCTGAGCGCACTGTGCTGCGTGCTGCCTTCCCCACCCAGTTCCTTTGTCTGAACCGCACGAGTGAGACTGCCTTGCAGTGCGCGCCAGCCTTTGCTCTTTGGCGGCTGTGCGCTGCGGGGTGTGAGGGGATTCTGTGCTGTGAATGACCGTGTAATAGAGATTTTTATTTTCTGTTTTGTTTTCCCCAACCCCCTTCCAGGGGTAGCAGAGGCAGAGCAGCAAGCCCAGCTCCCTTAGAGGAATTAACTGTGCAAACTCCTCAAGATGCACCTGCATGTGAACTCTGCAGAGGCTGAGAGGCTGTCAGCAGCTGGGGCTGGGTTTGTGTGGTGGTGGTGGTGGGGAGAGGAGGGCGTTCACAGCCTGAAGCTGGGGCTGCAGGCATCTGTGGGAGCAAAGGGGAAAGTAAGGGATGGTTGAAAGCTGGGAATGGTGCTGGGTGTGTTTTAAGCAATCAAGAAGTCTGCATGTCTTCTGGAACAGCAAGAGCAGATAATGTCACCTGAACACGTGGAACCCATGTATGAGGGTGTTTGCCCCGGTACCGCATGCAGCCAGCACTCGTTGTGCAGAGGGAGGTAGAAGATGGACCTCATATTCCTCAGAACAGAGCGTTCCCTGCAGCACAGTGTCTGTTCTTTCAGTTGCCCAGGTCCAGAAGTGTGAATGCAGGAGAGAACATAAGAGCATTTCTGGTGTGGGTGCCATTCAGTCCTTGAAGTATCAGCTGTTGCAGTGAGCTGTGATGCAGTAGGGCAGCACTCAGGAGAAGCACTCCATTGGCATCTGAGCAACGTGTGTTGCCTGCTGCTGACTTCTGCTGTATTTTTCTCTTCACAGAGTGATCGTCTCCTTATTAAAGGAGGGAGAATAGTCAACGATGATCAGTCATTCTATGCTGACATTTACATGGAAGATGGTCTCATAAAGTAAGTATGGGACTTCCACAGTGTATTATTTCTGTCTCCCCTTAAATTAGCTTTTGGTTGGATGGTTATTGGCTCTTTGTGGATGCACTCTGCATCCTGCTTGCCAGCTGTTGAAACATCACAGCTCGCTTTGGTTGGAGGCTCAGCTCTCCACCTATATGTGGATGTGTTTATGTAGTGACTGCAGTGACTGAATTGCAGCTGGACTGGTGACCCTGTGACTCAGTGTCCATTGTACAACAAAGCTAATTGCATCTACAATTGTATTGTATCTAACTGCATCAGGAACAAAGTTTGTCTTTGCCTCCTGTGTTCCCCTGTGTCACCAGTGTTAGCATGAGTGACCCCACCCAAGATCCCATTCATTAGCACTAATGAGGAATGCTGTGCTGCAGGTTATCTTCCTCCCTGAGGTTTTCAGGAACTGCAGGCAAACCTGCGGGTCCCTCTGGCTTCTTCATTTGTTACAGAGGACCAATGATAACTCTGCTGTCTAAAAGCTGCAGTTCAAAATTAGCAAATTTTTCATGGGGACCAGCTCCAAACTGGGTGAACTGAAAGAACTGGGACAATTTGCAGCAGAGGGACTTGAAAAGCCATTTTTTGCTTTATGTTAAAAGGAAAATACTGATCTTTTAAAAATCCAGCAGTAGATAAATAATTTTCAGGAAGTGGGACTGTATTTCTGTGAGGCTCAAGGAGGAGAGCAATCTTGATTGACTGCTGCACATATCTGAGCATGTACCAGCATCAGCTTCAGGTCCTGCAGTTGAACAGATCTTCTGGATATTCCTGGGCAAATCCCTTGGCCTCGTCAGCAGCCTGGAGGCTGCAGAATTCCATTGCCTTGGAACTGGAACACTCCAGCAAATGAATTCTGTTAAAAATACAGTGAGCAGTTTGAATCCTTTGCTGAGGAATTCATCTTAAAAAATGGTGGGAAGGGCTGCCGATGTATTGCTGCGAGGACACTGGAGTGAGCAGTTCTGTCTGCAGAACTTGTGGGATTCTAAAGAAAAAAAAAACTGTAAAGTGGATATGTTTAATTAATTGCAAACGTGGAATTTGCTGCTCAATTACCTCCCCAGCATGTCAGGGAAATCAGAAGTCATCCAGTAAAACCAGGGTTTCTTTTATCTTGATTTTTATCTTGATTTATCTGGAAAGACTATGGAAGGCTTGATGAAAATAGGATTTCTGAAAGAAGAGATTTGAAGGCTGAGTGCTACATATGGACAGATAAAGGGATTGAGGGGGTGGGGGGCTGAGTGAAGGGAGTCCTCGCATTCAGGTGCTCTTGCTTGCAGAAGAACTGATGTGTCTGGGGTGGAGAATATCAGTTGTTCTCCTGGGGGCTTCCAGTATGAGCACTTTGAGCTCTGAGTAGATGTATAGTAGAGTTTTAAGGTTGTTCTTTTCAGGTGTTTTGGTGTACCTCAGGTCTTGCCTTCACTACTGTGTGGGCCTGCTGGTAGCATCCCCTGGAGTGAGTGAGGGCAGCCGGTGAGAAGGAAGGTCCTGGGGAGAGGGTCTGTCCTTTTTCCACCGGGTTTTGTGCTCAGAGCAGCGTTGCCAGACCCTGCTGAGCCCTGAGCTCGCCTAGCAGCTGTGGCATTACAGTGGGAAATCATCTTTCTCGGTAAGTAAGCCTCAGACTTGAGCCTTACTTAAGGTGGGCAGAAGGACAGGGGCGAGGAGAGATTACGAGTGCAGCTTACTGGAGGCAGGGCTGGTGTCAGGGCTTGGGGAGCACTTGTCCCAGCTGAGCAGGTGGGGCTGCTGCTCTGGGAATGCTTGCAGGTGCCTGGCTCCTGGTCAGTGGGGCGTGAGGTGACCTGGGCAGCTTCTCTCCAAGCAGTGCAGAGATCTGTGTGTTCATCAGACCACGCTCCTGGCCACCCTGAACCAGTGCTGCCCCAGACAGCTGGTGTCACAATAGACACTGCGAAAGCAGGTGGACAGATGGCAGCTGTCCCAGGACTATGCAGATTGCAATTTGGGGCAGGCCGGACAACCTCACAGCTCAGTGGAATGGTCTCACCTCTGGTTCCTGGGAAGGAGCAGGGCACTGTTGCTGGGCTGGGGTTGGCCTGCATCCCTCCTGACCTGCTGATCCATTATATGGTGTCTGGTTTTCCTTTGTGTGTGGCTCACCATCTTGATATGGTCTCATCAGGCAGATTGGAGACAATCTCATTGTCCCTGGAGGGGTCAAAACCATAGAAGCCAATGGGAAGATGGTGATCCCTGGAGGAATTGACGTCCACACCCACCTGCAGATGCCGTACAAGGGGATGACAGCAGTGGATGATTTCTTCCAAGGGACGAAAGCAGCTCTGGCTGGTGGGACTACAATGATCAGTGAGTGCAGCAGGCAGATCCCATGTGTGACAACACCCAACAGGCTCGTGTGCTTTTGAGAGGAGTTAAAGCACTGCTACATTCGGTTCTGTAACTCTGCATGGGATCTGTTTGATATTGACTCCCATGACTTCTGAAGTTATATATATGTATATATTTTGTTCAGAGGATGTACCAAGAGGGCTGTGCTGAAGTTCCTATGTAAGGCAGCAAAGATGGATTGAGATGGCAGCTGACAGGGAAAATTTAAGGGCAGTTTTGGAGAAAGAAGAAAGATGAGCGACACTGTCACTGTTACCCTCTGGAAGAGGCAGTTAGGAACATAACCACATCTGATGCTTGGGAAAATATGGGAGAGGACTGGGAAGGGAAGTCCCTCTGGGAGCTCCGAAATGTGCAGGCACAGTGGCAGAGACCAGAGAGCCATCTTGGCATCAGTGGTTTTCAGAGACTCAGTCGAGGATGTTTGTTGTCCTTGCCAGGCCAGCCCACATTTCTCCCTGCCTTGCTGGCGTCTCTAATGGAAAAGAGATTGGAACAGAAAGTGCAGCCAAGTGTGCAGCTCTAGCTTTTGCTACCAATAACTTGTGGCAGGGCAGGTCTGAGTGGAGCAGAGCTCTGGGATCTTTTTGTTTGAGAGGGCCCTGAAAATTACTTTTCCTGACCAGTGGGTGAAATGTGCCTTTGGGTATTAAAATGCGAAACCTCTCAGAGCATCAGCTCTCCTTCTGCTTGAGTGCAGGGTAGCAATAAACCATAGGGTGCGGCACAGTTCACCTTCTGAGCTGTCTTGGGGAGGCAGAGCATTAAGAGGCCAAAGTGAGAGGCAGGCTTACCAGAGTGCAGCGTCTGGGGGTGAAGGGGGTATAAATCAGGATAGCTGTGTGAATGTGAGCCAGCTCTGGTTAGTTCCCTCCCATGTCCCCAGTCAAGCACTTTTTTGCAATGCATTTTGGACATGCTTCTATTCTGAGCTGGGGAAGGCATTTGCAATAAAACCTCAATCCAAGTGAAGCTCCTCAGTCTTAATAATTTTTTGTTTTTCTTTCACTTTTGGAATGTTGCCCAGTTATTTCTGTTCCTGCTTGCTTTTCATGATCATCTTTGTTTTAAAGATCCATGATGATGTGCTCATCTTTTCTGTGATGTCTGTTAATGCAGACTGTGAAGTGCAGGATGAATTTGTGGGACCCTTGGTGCTGGGAATAAAAATGTGCACAGGTCCCTTTGCACAGCTTCAGATCCTGTGTTCTGCAGTACTCCAGCATCTGCAGCTGCTGGTGCCCACAAGAACCCCGAAAAGGAACTTTTTTTTCTGCCTGGTTAAATAAAAATAGGGCAGTGTGATGCTCAGATGATGCTGAGCAGAGAAACAGAGCAATGTCCTGGCATCCTGCACTGCTCAGAAATAAACAGTGCTAATGAAAAAGGAAAGGAGATTTTGAGATCCTTTAGTGGAAAGCACCATGAGCATGCAGTGCTTGCAGATCCAAGCTTTACTGCTGTGCAATGGCGCAGCAATGTGCACTGCAGGTTTTCATGGGATGCAGGAAATGGGATACATGGGATGCAATTATTGATCCTTCCAGTAAAGGACTGGGCTTCTTGCCCTCTCTCTGCCAGTTCTCCTTCTCCCTTGGGCCAAAAAAATATGGTGTGGCAGGGCTCGAGGTGGTGTGGTAGGCTGTAATAATAGGTGCATTAGTGTTGCAGTGTGGGAGGAGATTGTGTTAATGGGGTGGAAGTGGGGGTGAGGAGGAATGAGGCCCTGAAGCTCTCAGCTCATTTCTCAGCAGAAGCCTGTAAAAGCCCATGGTGCTTTGCCAGAAGCTGTTAAGTAAAAGCTGTGTGTATTTCCCCCCAGTAACTGCACTTGGAGGGGACGATGGAAGTCATGGAGATGCTGAGGGCTGTCTGAAAGCAGCTGAGAGACAAGCGTGGGGTGGTGGAGATGCCTTGTGGCATGCAGGGGTATGGAGGGGTACACATCAGGACACCTGGCCAGAGGAGCCTTTGTTGATGACCCCCTGTCACCCTGCAGTGGACCACGTGGTGCCTGACCCTGAGTCCAGTCTGGTGGAGGCATTTGAGAAGTGGCGGGAGTGGGCAGACGGGAAGGCCTGCTGTGACTACGCGCTGCACGTGGACATCCCGCGCTGGAGCCAGCGCGTCCGGCAGGAGCTGCATGCCATGGTCCAGGAGAAAGGTTTGCTGCCCTTTCTTCCTTGCCCCTGGCTGGGTGTGGGGGACCTGGCAGAAAGGGGAAGGTGGTGGATGTGTTATCCCTGCTCCTGTGGCTGCTGAGCATGATGGGATCCTGCTTGGCCTTGAGCTGAGAGTTGGCAATCTGTGGATGAGCCGCAGGGCCTCCAGCCGAAGCAGAGATTTTCCTGCCAGCCCACCCCTGTGCCCTTTCCGCAGGTCTCAGTTTTTTGCCTGTCTGGGGAACTGTTGGCTCACTCTCCTTCAATTTCCTCTTTGCTCTTCTCCTAGGAGTCAACTCATTCATGGTTTACATGGCCTACAAGGACTTGTACCAGATGTCAAACACTGAGGTAGGAGCTCTTTTACGGCTTTGGTTGCGTGTGATTGCAGTGCTAGCAGCAGTGCCGTGTAGTCACAACTCTGCAGCCTGGTGTGAGACACTTTGCGGGGCCTTGCATGCTGCTCACTGCTCATCCTTGCTGCCTTGAGAAGTGCGACCCTCAGGCAGCCCCGCACTGCTCGGTCATGAGCCCTGAGATGCTTCACAGTGGCCAGGCTCCCTGTTAGAGGGTGGCAGACAGAGGGGTGGGCAGGAGAGGACAGAGAGCACCGGCTGGGAGCAGGCAGCATCCTGAAGGCACTGCCAGTACAACCACAGAGGCTGTTCTCTGTGCAGCTGATATGGGGTCTTGCCTGCCCCTGTTCCTGTGCAGCTCTCCTGGGGAGCACAGTGTGGGAGACTTACGGTCGTGTGAAAGCCAGGACGGTGTGTCTGTCTGTGCGGTAATCTCTTCTTCTTGTCTCTGTTTCAGCTGTATGAGATATTCAGCTGCCTGGGAGAGCTGGGTGCCATAGCTCAAGTTCATGCTGAAAACGGGGATATAATTGCACAGGTAGCTACTCTTCAGGTGTGCAGGGACTGGAAATCTATCCTGGGCTGATTGGACGTGGGGTGTTTGTAATGTGACACTAAAGCTGTGTGGGCATCTTTTGCAAGGTGATATCTTTGCTGCTTAGAAGCAATATCAAATTTACTGAGATTTTCTGCTGTGAAGTATCTGATGGGAGCTGCAATAAAGAGTTTGTGAAACCCTTCAGCATCGTCCTTTGGGACGCACAGAAGAACTGCCTTGTGGTATTTCTGTGTGTTGTTTCTGAGGAACAATAGTAGGTAAAAATCCATTTCAAATGAGCGTGATGGATAACCCAAGGAATCAGAAGGACAAATGTTTTGAAGTGTATGATTCTCATGTTACAGAAAGCATTGTCATCTTCTGGAGATAATAAAAACTCAGATAATTTAAAGGGATATCAGATACTGCCAGATTATTATTTGTTTTTAAACAAAATCAGTGAAAATATTTGTACATTAAAGCAAAAAAAAAAAAAAACCAACACAAAAAAACCCAAAGTTTTGTTAAGTAGATGGTTTCCTGCTGGATTAGAAAGACAGGCCGACAGATGAAAGAAAGCAGATCCCAGCTGCTCTTTTTTTCCCTAAAATTAAAAGAAACTTGGAATGGGTGGAACTTTCCAGGAAAACATCAGGATTTAAAGGACCACCAGATAACTGGGGATTTTATTACTGCAAAGCTTTTGTCAGTGGTGTGAGTGAGGTCTGAACCCACAGTCCTGGTAAAGAGATGTCTCATCCCAGCTGCTGCTTTGTCCTATCCCGGAGCAGTGGGAGAGCTCAGGACTGGTGTGCCCTGTCTGAGTGTCAGAGCTGTCAGCAGCAGCCTGTCACTGCCATTCCCTTGCCATCACTCCCTTCTGGCTGCCCTTTGGAAACCATCGCAATTTTCCTCTCCCAGGGCTTTGGGTTGGTGAGTGCTGGGTGCCAGTCCTGCGTGGCAGTGAGTGCCAGAGCACTGCTCTGCAGGCGCCAGTGGTGCTGAGAACCAGCTGCGCTGCTCTCTGGTTTGGTGCCCTTGGCTGCGTCCTGCTGAGAGGCCGGAGTGGTTTCTGTCTTTGAGCTCTTTGTTGCTGGGAGGGGAGCCAGGGCACTGGGGGGCTCTGGGAGAGGAAGCGGGGGTTGTGCAGCAGCTGCAGAGACCTCATGTCAGCAAGGAGATGGCTCCTTGGTACCACAGGGCTGTCCTGAGGCTGTTTGCTTCTTTTTGCCTGGTGTGTTGTCACCAACAATGGCCACTTTTTCTCCTGTCAGGAGAAGATTAACACTTCTCATCTGGGTGAATTTCTCATGTTTTCATGCTAGCCTCTGTGAGGTTCAAAGAGAGACCCTTTGTTTATCTGCCTGTCCTAAATACAGAAATACAGTGTGGTGACAGCTCTGTTGGGCCATTGGGAGGGGTCTGCTCATCTGTGGGGGGCAGGTTCAGAGCCTGATAACGTTCCTTTGTCCTTCTTGTGTCCTAGGAACAGGCCAGGATGTTGGAGATGGGAATCACCGGCCCAGAAGGCCACGTGCTGAGCAGACCCGAGGAGGTAAGGCAAAGAGTAGTGCATGGCAGAGCTTTTCTGAGAACTGTAGTACGGTGTACTGCAGCAGGGCTAAACGTGTGTACAAGTATGATACTGTCTTGTTCGTTATCAGCTCAAGAAAGAGTGAGATGCTCTTTTGTGACCAGCGTTTTTCCATGTAACTGGAATCTTCTAGCAGAAATGAAGGCTTCTGAGTTGTTCAGAGATTAAGTAATCAACAAAAAATTCTGTACAGCTGTAGCAGCACTTGGGGCAGGTTTAGCAGCATTCATTTTCTATGGGATTCCAGAGTGTAAGAGGCCCGAGGAGAATAGAAAGGCAAGTTTTAGTCCCTCTGAAAGGTCACTGTTCATGTGTCTGAGCACAGACAGATTCCAGCCTCTTCCTGCTTAATCTCTGCTTAGGGTCTAATGTGGGTTTTGAAGTCAGACAGACAAAACCATTGGTGGAAGGAGTGGGAGGGGAGGAAAGGGGGAATTTCCTGGTTACAAGTCATTGTGAAGACACTAATTAGATTATTTCTAATTTTAGCTTGCAGGGTATTTTTCTGTTTGGTCTGTTAATCTGAGTTGTGTCTAATTTTAGATATGTTTTCTTGAGATAGCTCCCTGCTGAGACCTGCTTTTAACTTTCTGTGGCACGTGAAAGATGAAAACAACAGCAGAACCGAGTAGGGAGCACAGTGACAGATATATACTTCAGGATCTGCAGAAATAAAATCAATTGGCTTGAATTAACGGTGTAAGAAGTTGACTGTGTGGTAGCTGGTAGTAACAGAGCCTAGTGTAATGCAATGCTTACTGTCTTTGAAGTATGAGACAATAAAGAGAAAAGACTCAGTGTAAAAAACAGTAGACCGTAGTTCCTCTGTATGTAAATGTGCACTTATTTTTTTTAATGGCCTTAGACCTGATGCCACTAGCTGGCAAGCTAACCTGCAATTACAGGATATTGTGCCAGGATTTGAGAACTGTCCTGTTATCAGGACATGTATTTGAGAACTGTACCTGTTACTGTCCTGTAAGACAGCACTGCAGTTCTTGTCCAAAGCCAATAAAGCATTATTGAGTGTTTGATCCTGGAATGTCATTAAAGCTTAAGGCAATTGAGAACAGTGCAAGAAAGCTCTAGATTCAGTCTGCACAGCCAAACCCAGATATCATTATCTTTGAAAAGAAAGTGTTGTTCTTCCAGCACACCTTCAACCTGGAAAAACATTCAGTGGCGTGCAAGTGATGTGCTACCCGCCTGAAGACTTGCAGGTGGTTGGCAAGGCACTGGGGGGGTGACCCATGGTCCAAGGATCTGCTGTGTCCTGGAAGGACCTCTGTGGGCATTAAAGACATGCTCTTCTAGCAGGTGGTGCTGGGGATTCGGTAGTGCCGGATGGTGCTCCAGACTGGATCGGTTTTGAAGGGTATTCAGTGGTGGCTCTTTGCCCCTGTCCATGTGTTAAAGCCCACTCAAGTCTGTAAGTGTGCTGCTATGTTTTCAAAAGAGTTCATAAGCAGCAGAAGAAAACTCTTTTCACTGTGCTGATGGATGGTGCTCAGAAGTGTGTGAGGTGCACTCGTGTGTCTGTCTGAGTGCAGTGGCCTGCTGCTGCTGAGAGCACTGAGCAGCTGCCAGCTGCAGGCAGCAGTGGCACAGTGCCTGCCTTTCTCAGCTGGCTGGTGCGTTGTCTTTTTAAGGCTTCTGTTTTGAACTGTCTCAGGCTGAAGATTGAAGCCAAGCTGCAGAGCTAACACTTAGAGAACGTCTGGAGCTGAGCTCAGGCTGAGCAAGGGCTGATGTCATAGTTCAAAGATAACTGTGTGGTGGAAATGTGCCCTGCTCCAGCGGCAGGCTGGCCAGGACACCCAGCAGCTGGCTCATGGAACAGCTGGGCCCCAGCAGCCCACCAGGGCACAGCCTGCAGCACCCCAGGCATCATCAGGGCAATGTCTGATTAAACCAAATGCTCAGAGAGGCAGAGCTGTGTCTGCCTGTGCTTGCTGCAGCTGGCAGCTGCAGTGGGCAGCTGTCCCTGAGCTCCTCTGGCTGCTGACAGAACTGAAGCCAGGCAGGGGAACAAGTGGCAGCCCAGCTCCATGCTGCAGCCCTGCAGAGTGCCACTTGGCTCTGGTCTGCAAGGTGGGCCCTGGAGCCTCCCCAGGTACCAGAGGGAGCACAGCCAGCAGTGAGCCCTCCTTACCTGCTGTGCTTGCTCCTTTGCAGCCACACTGTTCTCTCTTCCAGCTGGAAGCAGAAGCTGTCTTCCGAGCCATCATCATTGCCAGCCAGACCAACTGCCCTCTCTATGTGACTAAAGTGATGAGCAAAAGCGCTGCAGACCTCATCTCACAAGCCAGGAAAAAGGGTGAGCTGATGTTGTACACATCCACGCTGTTGCCATTGAAGTCCTGGATTCGGTGTTGCCCTGGCTGTTTGGTTCAGACTCCTCCTTTGAGCAGTCCAGAGCTGCTACTCCTTCTAGGGGGGGTTGAGGTTTTACCTGATTTGCAAAGGGCTGTGGGATCAGGTAGCATCAAGGTGTGGGCATGGATCAGAGAGGGTCTTGGAGACTAAAGCTTTCTGTGAAGGGCTTTCTGTGGGGAAACTCACACCATCCACGTGCAGGTGGTTGAAGCTGCTGGGTACATCTCCAGCCTCTATGGCACGTTGTGCCCTCCAGGTCTGCACCACCGTCATGCTCTGTGGCTGGAGCTGAAGGACTGGGATAGTTCCTGTGGTAGCAGAGAGGTCGCTGGCCCAGCAGTCCCTCCTGTTTGCTCTAGAGGCCACAACAGGCAGGCAAGGATCAGAGTGCTGTAGTCACCAAACCGGTCTCCTCTCTGCTCTTTTTTCCAGGCAACGTGGTGTTCGGTGAGCCCATCACAGCCAGCCTGGGGACTGATGGAACACACTACTGGAGCAAGAACTGGGCCAAGGCTGCGGCGTTCGTGGTCTCACCCCCCCTAAGCCCAGATCCTACAACTCCTGACTACATTAACTCCCTCCTGGCCAGGTGAGCACTAGCGGCCAGGCAGGCTGTGTCTGGTCTGGTGGCTCTGTCAGTGACTGCAAGTGGGAGGGAGCACCTTTGGCCTGGAGTAGTCAGAGAGGAGGCCAGGGAGTATTCAGGTAGCCTAGACACTATTCCAGTATGATCAACTTCACCCCAGGGATTTAATGAACTGCCTGATGAAATGGCTGTCAAGGGAGGCACTGGAGGCATAGTGCCAGTAATGAGAAAAATACTATGGCATGCAGTCACAAAGTGCTTTAAATTCCCTGAAGAAGGGAAAAAAATGAGGGCCAGACAACACAGAATTGTCAGCATTGACCAAGCTGTAGAAGTTGTGTGATTGCAGGAGGAGCAGAAGGTGAGGTTTGGGATGTGGCTGTGCATGAGGAGGTCTGGGGGCACAGGTGGCATAGCTGGTGGGGACCCATCTGCCAAATAGTGTTCTGGCTTTTTGTCCACAGGTGAACAGTGGAACAGTCTGCAAGGAGTATGAGGCTCTTAGGGACAGATTGTGCATGTCTGGCAGGAATAGTAGATGATTTTTACCCTAAAGGCAGGGAGTGGGGGAAGGGATCTGTTGAAAGCAGAGAGCAAACAATAGAAGTACTTCAGCAATTTGAGGTGACCTTTCCCTCGACGCTGTCCTCCATCCCCTCACTGAAAAGGCATGCACCTCAGCCAGGGATGTTGTGCCCACTTGCTGGCTGTGCTCACGTGAGCTGCAAGCCCCACTGCTCTGCGTTTGCAGCTGAGCGCTGTGTGTGGTGCTGTGCTGTGCTAGCTGGGCAGGGCTGCCTGGGGGCTGCAAATGGAAACGACATTTGAGGTAATGTTGGAAACATCTCTGAGATGAGCGTGGGATGCCAGATCCAGAAATAGGTGTGACAGAAGAGGGATAAGCTCGGGTTGTGCCCCAGTGAGGGGCATGCTGGATGTGTGTGGAGTTGCTTTGGGTAGCAGGAGTGCCCATGCATTTGGGGTCTGAATGTGCACCTTGCCTGGGATTTTGCTGTGGGCAGTGAGCAGCATGTGCTTCTGCTTGATCTGAACATACGAGATAGATGCAAGTCTTAGTGAAACAGTGAAATGTGAGCCCAACTCCTGAACCTGATTTTTGATGTTTTACTGCTGCTTCAATACCAAATTTACCCCAGACCTCAGGAGAGGCAGGAGCACCTCTGAGTCCTGCAGCCAGTACAGTTCTGTCCCGGTGCCTTTCCCAGTTGTTTTATTGAGGCTTTGTCAGGAGAAGCAGCTGCAGGGCTTCAGCTGGGCTGAGTGGTTTGTTTTCTTTCACCAGAGCAAAGGTGGTGGAGATTAGGAAGCATGTTTTGTCATCAGGCTGGATCTCTGGCTCTGCAGTCAGTCAGGCATATGGCAGAAATTATCAGAGGAAGATGGAGTTTACCAGTGGATTAGGAGTGATTCGTGGCCCTGTGCAGAGCTGCTGCATCTGTGTCATCAGAAGTTTGGAGCCAGGAGTTCAGCACTTGCAGGCCCTTCTCTCCCAGCTGGTCCAGGAACCAGCCTGGGCCCTGCTCCCTTCCACCTGGTGACAGCTGTGTCCCCAGCTCCCCTCAGACCCAGCTGATTTTCAGCTCGTTGTCCTGTCTTCCTGGCAGCTGCTGGCTCTGCCCTTTCTGCCCATTGCTGACACTGCTGGACCAGGGTGGATGGATCCCATCCTAGCAGTGGCCCTCTCCACACAAAGGACCCTGAGTGAGGGCACAGTGAGCTTGTCCTGGAGGGAGCCAGGGCTGCCAGGACGCAGGGAACAGTCTTAGTGGGGACAGTCCTCGGCTGGGTAGGGCTCCTTCCTCCTCACATGGCAGAAGGGCTGTTCTCCCAAGCAGACGCAACAAGCTGCCAGAAATCATTTCTCACTCACACTGGGATGTTTTGTCCCTCTAGGTTGATGTGAGTCATAGTCTGTTAGGGAAGTACACCTTTTGGCTTGGCACAGAGGCTGCTGTGTTCCCCAGGACGTATCCCCCACTCTGAACTGTTTGCTGTGCACAGAGTGCTGGCTGTGCCCCAGGCAGGCAGTGTGGTATGGCTGAGCTCTCCTGACACCATTGCCCAGGGGACTCAGCCACTATAGGGACTGTTGGCGGGGGTCTACAGGCTGAAGCATCACAAAAAGGGGAGTGCAGAGTAACAGAGAGCTGGGTGGGGGCTGCTCACACGCAGAGGATTTCCTAGTCCCTCATGTCTCTGCCTCTCACTATGAAATGGCTCAGGATGCTCTTATTACCACCACACCAGTGGTGACCTGCAGGTGTCAGGAAGTGCCCACTGCACGTTCAGCACTGCGCAGAAAGCAATTGGAAAAGACAACTTCACGGCAATCCCAGAGGGGACCAATGGCATCGAGGAACGGATGTCTGTCATCTGGGACAAAGCAGTGGTAAGAGCCAACCCAGCAGCGAGTGGACAGGCTTGACAGGCAGCACCGTGTCCTTGCCCCAGCAGGGCTGAGTGCCCAGTGGCACATCTCCTTTCTGGCTTTGTGAGCTGAAAAAGCTGGAGCAGGAGAAACAGCTGCCACAGGGCGAGCAGCCATGATATATGAACATAGCTCCAGCTTTTGGTCTGTCTAATGCCAGACCTGGGCTCTTCCTCTTCCTTTCCCCAAAAGGGTGCTTTGTTCTCTTTGTGTCTGAGCAGGCTACAGGAAAGATGGATGAAAACCAGTTTGTGGCAGTAACAAGCACTAACGCTGCAAAAATCTTCAACCTGTACCCACGGAAAGGGAGAATAGCTGTGGGCTCAGACAGTGATCTGGTCATTTGGGATCCTGATGCAGTGAAGATCGTCACGGCAAAGACCCACCAGTCTGTAAGCCCTCTGCTCATGCTGGGAATGGGTGTGGGATGTGCTACCACACAGTGATCTTGCTGCAAGGAGCTTGGTGCTGCCCTGCTGGTAGATGAAGGGACCAAGTTCCAGCTCTGGGCAATGCAGCTGTGACTGCAGGGTGGGATGCCTTTGAGCCCTGGGCTCTGCTTGCAGCACCTTTCTCACCGAGCTGCCTTGCACTCTCCCTGTGCCAGGCCTGCACTGGGCTTTTCTCATCCTCTTAGTCCAAATTTTTCCCAGCTAAGGTGGGTTCTTGGTGTGATGGACTGGTGAAGGGCAGGGCGCCTTTGAGGCAACAAGTCTATTACAGGTGTGCTCTCTCTGCCCTGGAGGCTTTGTCAGTGAGGTGTGGGGACTGAGCAGCCCTCAGTGGGCAGACAGTGCTCATGTTTCTCCTGACCATCACTCCTGGTTGCTGCAGGCAGCTGAATACAACATCTTTGAAGGGATGGAGCTGCGTGGGGCCCCACTGGTTGTTATATGCCAGGGAAAGATCATGCTGGAGGACGGCAACCTGCACGTGACCCAGGGGACTGGGCGCTTCCTGCCCTGCAGCCCTTTCCCTGACTATGTCTACAAGCGGATCAAAGCCAGGAGAAAGGTAAGGAGATGGGGATGCAGGCAGAAAGAGCTGTTGAAGCTAACCCAAATTACCCCTTTCCCAGCTAGCTGATTGTTTTCCCTCCAGTGTATCTGCTAAGTTGGAAACAGTGCTGCAAACCTGTGTGTGCTGAACCTACTGGGGATTGCTAAGTGCTTGGCAGAGCTGTGACCTCTGTGCTGGTGGTGTGCTACCATGGCGGCAGGACATGGGGCTGAGTCAGCAGTGGGTGCTGCAGGTCCAACTGCTCCCTTGTTGTCATCCTGCTGCAGCAGGAACCTGAAGGGAAAAGTTGAGTTAAAAACAAGGAGACTGAGCAAAAAGGGCCTTCATCTGCACAAAATAAACCCATGTCAAGGGGTTGCCTGTTGCATAGTCCCTCAGCACGCTGTGGGAGGCTGTTGTGCTGGAGGTGGGGCTGAGACACCTCCATGCTGCAGAGAGGTCTTGGGCATGCAGGACAGGTGAGCACGGGGCTGGCAGCATGAGTGGCCTTTGCAGTGGGACCGGGGAGGCTGGAATCCACGCACCAGGATGCTGGCGGCATTGATGGGCTCACAGCAGTTGCAGAAGCATTGCCGTGTCACTGTGCCATTCCTCTCTGGTAACAGATGGCGGAGATGCACGCTGTGCCCCGGGGCATGTATGATGGACCTGTGTTTGACCTGACTGCCACCCCCAAGGGTGGCACCCCTGCAGGATCCACCCGGGGGTCCCCCACACGGCAGACACCCCCTGTCAGGAACCTCCACCAGTCGGGGTTCAGCCTGTCAGGTAAGCACGGCATTGGGTGGGCTGGCGGAGCATGGTGCCCTGGGCTGGGGGGGCTGGGCTGCAACCATAGTGCAGCACTGGACTTCTGCTTGTGCTGCGTGGGTTCGCACGTGGAGGACCATCTGCTCTGGGACTGGCCACTGCTCTCCTTGGGATCATTCCTCAGTCAGAAGCAGAGAGGTTGCCATTGGTGGCCCAGAGCCTTTCTGCAAGACCCCAGCCTTCCTGGTGTCTGAGTGGAAACAATCCTCTCAGTGTCACTTTCCCTTTCCCTTGGTGCTCCAGGTACCCAGATTGATGAAGGCATTCGTTCTGCCAGCAAGCGCATTGTGGCACCGCCGGGAGGCCGCTCCAACATAACCTCCCTCAGCTAAAGCCCCACACAGAGGGGAGTGATCCCTGTGCTAGCAAAGGAAGAAAAAGTGGTACATTGGTGTTTAAGAGGGAAAAGCAAATAAACCTGTTCTGAAGAATCAGTAAGCCTCAAGCCTTACGTTTCACAAATGCTACTTGCTACCTAGCTTTAAAGATGTTGCTTCATTTTATTTTATGCATAGCCTTAAGATTCTGTTGTTGTTGTGGGTTGGGTGGGTTGTGTTTTTCCTCCTCCTTTCGTATGCATGCCACTCAGACAGGTCACTTGGTTCAGGTCGTTGTTGGTGTTGAATGCTTGTGGGCAGGTGGGGTGCAGTTCCGGCAGCTCCTTTGTCTTGGCGCTCAGCAATGTTTCACCACGATGCCCACTGAGGAGCCCAGATCATCTCTGTAACAGCTGTCACAGCACCTCATGTAAGGAAATTTACGACTTTGTACACTTTATTAAAAAAGAAAGGAAAAAAAAAACAACTGTTCCTCAAACAACTTGTTGTCATGGCTGCTTTTTTCCACTCTGAGCTGTGGCTGCCTGCCTGGCCCTGGGGACAGCAGGGGCAGAGGGGCCGTGTCCCAGGGCTGGGATGCGTGCAGGGCTCCTGGAGCAGCTTGGGGCTGTTTGAGCTGAGGGAGATGTACAGCCAAAGGGAGTCAGTGTGCAGCACTGGGGGGCCAGTATTGGATATTGGGACCACGTTGCTTCTTGCGCAAAAGCAGAAGTGTTAACAGAACAGCTTGGAGCAGGTGCTAGTAGGGCCTGTTCCGTTTGGCCGTGCTGTCTCTGGCTGCTGCCTGTTGTGGCCATTGTGGGCTGCGCCCGTCAGCTGTGCGGTGTCATGGGCCAGGCTTTCCCAGCTGGGGCTGGTTTTGAGGCTGTGGGCACCTGTGAGTTAATGGCTTTTGCTCTGTCAGGTGGTGTCCAACTGTGGGTCACTGCCTTCTTAAGCTTGCAAAACATCCAAAAAATTAGATTGTTTTTTACATATTAGAAAAACTTGAGTGTCAATCTAGGCTGTTAATAAATCCACTTTTTTTTTTTCCTGAAGTATTTGACCCTGAAATATTTATTTTTGCGTGCCTGTAGCTCAGACAGGGCGAGTTGTCTGTGCAGCAGTCCTTACAGGGGCCGTGCCAGAATAGTTGCGCTGGGGTGGGGAAGACTGCTCATACTTGGAAGTTTTGTGAACTTCTGCTATGAAGTAATTAGAGATTTTTTGCTGCTGCCTGTTAGTGATTAAGCTGGGACTGTGCCTCGGAGATTGTTTTAGAGATCGTTTGGGGAATTTTTAAAGGTGCAGCGTTCTCATTTAACTTCTTCAGGTTTTTGGATTTTTTGTGTCAGCCAATACAGCAGCACTGATCTTTGCCCCAGCCAGGAGCAGGGCCAGTTCCATTGTCTGGGTCTGTGGTGTGTGAGCCTCCCTTAGGTGGCTGTAGCGCAGTGCTTTGCAGGTGGCAGGTATAGCTGTTGTCATAGCCTGGCTTTACCCAGCTTTGCCAGACCTATTTTGCCTTGCACTGCAAGTGACCTCAGAAGAAACGGTGGCGTTTGATTACCTAAGAAGGAGTCTTTCATCTGCTGTCTGTTTTATTTGGATTTTTTTTTTAATTAATCAGATTTAGCCAGAGGAGGGAGACAGGAAGGCACAGGGGATACAAGAACACCTTTGGGCAAATGGGAAACACATGTTTATTATATTGTTGAGATTAGGAAAAATGTCAAATAAAGAGGTGAAAGGTCTGGTCTGCAAAAGCATTTGAATAATAGCATAATACCTAGCATTTACCATAATAGAGATGCTTTGGTCAGTTTCACTCTTGGGCAAAGCCTGCACCAGGAGCACAGCTGTTGCTGCTTAAATCAAGTGTGAAGACAACAGCAGAGAGATGAAAAGTATGCATTCAAATTTACCCCTGATGTTGGAAGCCACAACCCCATCAGATTCAGAAATTTGCAGCAGTTTAACATTTTTGTGAATGGTTTTTCAGGATGGCCTGGAGAAGCTCTGGGGTGCTGCTCATTCACCAGTACTTTGCTGTCACTGTGTCACTTCCCTGTCCAGCTGTGTCCTGCCTGTCTCTACACCAGGTCACTCTGCAAGCAGTGAGGAGAGGGGGCATGGATGGAACCTCACTGCCCTTGCTTGGCTGGGGAAGAGGCTTGCTGCCAGCACCAGCCCTTCTGAGGATGTTTGCAGATCTCTGCCAGATGAAGGCACTGCAAGTCAGAGCAGTGTCTTCCACCTGGAAAAATCAGCTCCATGTAGGAACCCATGCAGGAATCCTAGCCCAAAGAACCAGGGCACGCTGCTGCAGATCCCACCATGACAAGGGCTGGTGATGACGTGTTCCTGCGGGTGGGTGCCTGGTACTCACTAGGCTGTGATACCAACTGGCCAAAACCAGTGGAAGAGTGCTGAGCATCTCACTCTTCACATTCTTGCTGTCATGGAAGGCAAAATCACGAGCTGTTTCTAATGAGTGGTGGCAAGCTATAGGGGCAGTCCCAGAGCCTCCTGCTGCCAGGGCTGTGGTTCTCAGAGGTTGTTGTTCTGACTGTCCTTTTGCATGCCTCTGCACTTGGCCAGTGCTGTGTGCTGCTGGATCTCGTTGTGCTGGTGTCTCACCCTAGGGCAGAACAGGAGGCAGAGCTGTTGGTGGGCCTGGGGCTGCCTGCAGGCTGCCCATTCCCACTGCCTGCCCCAGACCAGCTTCTCTAGGTACCTCCTTGCTGCTGGTGCAGCTTTTCTCCAGAGACCCAGCTACAGCAGGGTCTTTATGGACCAGATGTCAGCCCAGCCTCAAACCTGCAGGAGCAATGTCACTGCCCATCCCTGTTCACTGGCCAAAAGCTTTTGCTCTGTACCAGCATCTGGTACGCTGCCTTTTTATCAGTACTTACTTCTCTCTGTTGAAAACAATGAAGTCCCTCTGGAGTGTCTCTAGGTGCTTTTGAAGATGGCAAGCCTTTCACATTTGAATAGAAAAAGATGAAGAAAAATTGAATAAATTCACAGTTGACACAAAAAAATGTTGCAAGGGCATTTTCAAGGAGATACAGCAATATCTTTAGGTGCAGAGCAACACCAGCACTGAAGTTGGGAGAATGGCATTACAACTCTCCTCACATAGAGCTCAGTAGGTATACAGGCTTCAAATTATATGCTGAATTTCCACAGGGATTTTTCTATTGCAGAAGAAGCTCAGACTGCAGAAGCATAAAACTGCTCACGCAGCAAAGCCTTCCAGGCCTCGGGTGTACCCCAAGAGCTCCTGCACAGTGCAGGAGGGAGGCAACAGCTCAGGAACTATATCATGCTATTTCTTGTGGAAGGTCTACATGAAAGAAGCCATTCAGGCTCAGGTTGCTGGTGTTAGCTGCACAGCCGTACTCCCAAACAAACCTATGACTCGTCTCAACACTGCAGTTTATCCAGGCTCTTGCCATTGGGATGGAAAACAAGTGTTTGGCTCCAGTGCCAGTGGAGGAGGCTGCAGGCTGGGAGTGCATGAGAAAGCCAAACCCTACACAGGGTGAAGCCCTGAGAGCCCAATCCATCTTTAAGTACTGAAAATGTTCAAAAGCACACCTGAGCTTTAAATTACTTTATTACAGAAATGTTCAATAGTGAATAATTAAGGGGCATGAAAAATAATGAAGCTTTATGAAAGCCAAGGTGCTCCTTATGATTTACAGAAGAAATTCTGGCACTGTTGAAGCCAGTAGGAATTTTGACATCAATTCCTGTGTAGGACAGTATCTCAAACTCAGGACCTGGCTAAGTTTCCCTCTGATACCAGCTTGCATGTTCAAAGCACAGACTCTTCTCAGGTTACTGTTGGCCCTGGAAATGTTCTGTTTTTGCAGCACCTGAGACAAGCAAAGAAAGAGTTCCTACCCAAAAAGGCTTTCCAGCACCATGAAAACTGCACAGTGCTTCTGGAGTGTTTTGCATCTTAGAAACAATTAATGCAAATATTTACATGTTACCATTCCCTCTTTCTAGAGGATGTTTCGGAGGAAATGAAATAGAAAGGTTTCTGCTAATACAAAACAGAAACAGCCTAACTGGAGATTTAGAAAAGCAATAGTGTGAGTTGGTTGGTGCACTGTGAGGGGTGCAGCTGGGTGAGGGATGGGGGGATCTCTTAGGAATAAAGTTGGTCACAAGGAAAAGGGACGCTCTGTTCGAACAGGTTGCTGTGGTACTGCTAAGTGACAGCTGGCTTCACACAGAATGAAAGCCTTCCTTTGCCACACACGTGCACCTGCTTGCTCTTACCTGTGAGGAATTGCTTTTGTTGGTGTCTTTCCCCTTCTTAGCCAAGCGCTTCTTCTTCTTGTGAAGAGGTTTGGACTCCAGGATCATCTCTTCAAGTTCAAAGGTTGGGTCACAGTTCAATCTTCCTTTCTGGAGGGGAGAGAAATGTTGCCTTAAGTGAGCAGTGCTGGTCTTGGAGGGGCTGTCATTAATTGGGCTGCATTTGGGATCTGAGTTGTGTAAAAAATGAACTAATCAGAACTGCACACACAGCTGGAACAGCTGCTGCACATCCCACATATTTCAGCAGTTCCCTCAGCTGGGGGAGCACTGTCAAGGTGTGTTTGCTCCCTTTACACTTACTGCTTACATTTAATCCGTTGGTTGCTTCAAAGTGACAGCCTCTGTTGAGAGGCCGTACAGAATCCTGCATGATGAGTCTTGAAGCAATACACACACATCCACCACAGGGAGAGCCATTGACAGACGAGAAACACGTGCAGTTAAATATTTGTAGTTTAGCTTACCATTTGTTTGGTTGCAAGTGAAAAATATTTGGAGCATTGCTGCATAAAGCAGTCCTTGGATTATTTTCAAAGAGGGTTATGTTACCTCTGTGCTGCTTTAATTTGATTTAAAAAGAGTCAGAAACCTGAATCTACCGTATTTTTTTTTTTCCTCTGAACAATGGACTTGTTAGGGAGAGTCACTTCAGAACGAAACAGTTCTGTAATGGACAGTGATCTCAAGGCTGCTAACAAGCCCTCATCTGCTCATTATTTTTTGCATTAGGAGAGCTGGTCCTAAACAGGGCTGCTAAAGAAGGTGGTTTATTGGAGGATGGCTCAAAACCAGCAGCGTCCTGTATCTTATCTGCAATGCCAATGGTGCTCACAGCCGTGTAAGTCCAAGTCTGTGTACAGAAACTTTGACATTATTATAGACAGAGCAGACCACCTTTGGGACGCCCATTCCTTGCAGTCACCACCCATTAACCCGCATTAACTTCACCAGAAAGTGAAAATCATGCTCTTGCCTGTCCTCTCCTGTGCTAAGTGCACCCGCTGTTTTTTGGAAATGGTGAGACATTCCCACTCTGATTTGGTTGAAGGCACGAGGTCAGGCTGCGGGGTGTGACAGGGATTGAGCACGTTAAGGACCTTTCAAACTTAACACTGCCTCACCGTAGGAATGAATTCTGGCATTATCCTCTTCTGGAGAACAGCATTCCAGTTTACATCTGACAGATAGGGAAAGTCCTGGATATCTTTCAGCTGAGAAAAACGCTTATCAGGATTTGTCTCAAGCAACTGTAGCAAGAGTGAAAGGAAAGAGGTTAGAAAGAAACGGCTGTGCCTGCTCAGATGGTCCCACAGTCCTGCCCTCCCATCCTGACCACAAGAAATTGCATAAGCCTCACGGCATTGAAGGATTTCAATATTATGAGCATTTTTTTTGCAAACCTTTTCATCATTGGAAAAATCATAAAATGTTTATGCAAGTTTTTAGTCAAATTTGTGGACATATGTATCAGTACTTCTAAGTTACATTACACCAGAGAGACAAAGTTGTAGGAGAAACCCTGGAAGTGAACGCTGTGTCCTCAGGAGAGATCCATCCCGGGCTGCCAACATGAGCACCATCACCGTTAGCACAGAGAGCAGTGCTGTTGGCTGATCATGACATTAATGAGCTCTGTCATTAAAAGCTGGATGTTTGTCATACAGTACTACCTGAAGGTCACCAGCACTGAGTCTGGATACAGTTTTCAATGAGTCTCCACCATTTCCCACAAGGGCCATGGGGCGCAGTGCGATCCCAGCCCCAGCGTGCTCCAATCCCACAGCAGCCCTCACCTTTTTGATCAGCATCACCATTTCCTCAGACCAAGCAGCAGGGTACATCACTGTAGCTGTCTTAAACACATGAGCAATTTCGTTTGTGGAAGTGTTGGAGCGAATATGATACGGCCTCTGTGAAAAGTGCAACAAGGAAAGCACTGTAGTGTATCTTCTCAGCTCCTTCAGAAATCTTTTCAGAGCAAGGCAGCTCCAAACAAAATCTCTTTGCACATTCTCAACCCCCCCCCCCCCCACTGAAATCTCTGCCTGTTGGCTCTTGAGCTCAGCTGAAAGAAGCACAGTAATAATGCCAGAGAGGACAGCAATAATGGCTGGATGTCAGGTGGGAGCCATCAGTCAGTGTCCAGCTTTGTCTTTCTCAGCCTTGCCAGTATTCCCAATGTTCCCGTTAGATGCCTCCCTGTTTTCAGTTCTTTGCTCATACTGGATATGACAGAAGGGAAATAGAGCGGGATTTTTCACACCTCATGGAAAAGCACCTTTCCAGCAAAGGCTGAGCCGCCGGCCCGGCATTGCAGGACGCTCTGTGCGCTGTGGCTGCGGCAGTCAGGCACCCAGCCCTGAGCTGCTGGGCCGCGTGCAGGGAAATGGCCGCCTCTGCAGCCCCCGCATGGAGGAGCCGCGCTGCTGCGCCTGGAAATACTGCGTGCCATGGAAGAGTGCTGCTGGGAAAGATCTTTGACTCCCAGATTTCTACGGTGTGTGTGTGGGGAGCTGCTACAGATGCATTTAAACAACACAGACACGTTGTGAGATGCAGCTGCGTGTGTGGTGCTGCCACACACAGACACCAAGGGGACCTGGAGGTCCTCACAGTGCTGCCGCTGTCAGAGCTGCCATTGCTCACCGCTGTGCCGCGACCCCCCGAGTCCCTCACTATGTATCCACTGCAGCCACCAAGTCAAAAATCCAGTGCCGTGGGCAGTCCTGCGATTAATTTAAATTTACAGATAGGAAATTCAGATTTATATTAATATTTTTACAGTTACCCGTCAGTTCAGACTACCACCTCCCCTTAATGTGTGCTATCAAGATCACTCACACTCTGTTCTTCACATTTTTGTCAAAAATACTTTGGGCTCTCTGCAAAAATTGGTCGCAGCATTTCTTTAAAGGTGTTTTGCCCTCCTTTACCAAATGGAGCCTTCAGCCTCTCAAGGCTTTCAATCACCTTTAGCTTAGAAGAATGTCATTCAAAAATGGTATCCAACTGTTTACACAGCGCTTCCAAAGCTGTGCTCTGATCAGCTGCCTGCAAGGCCCCTGAGTAAAGTCACCTGAGAAACCCTCAGGCACAGCAAGGAGCTGCTGCGATGTGCTTCTGAATGGCAGCGGTTTCTCACAGCTCATAGCTGTGATCACAGAAGTTCTGATGAAGATTTGATTTCTGCTGCCTATGCTGTAATATACCTTAGGGCCTGAAATCTGTCTCAGAACTTCCCTCCCTGTTATAAAGCATCAGCCCCTCCAACAGCATGCTGAAGGAAAGAGAGGGACAGAGGCATCAGCGCTGCGTGCTCCGTACCCGGGCTCTGAGCAGCTCATAGGCAGTGACTCCAAGTGACCACCAGTCCACAGCAAAGGAATAGCCGATGGGTTTTGTAGAGTTAAACATCTCAGGTGCTGTGAAATGCAGAAAAGAGATCATTCACTTTGTTGCAATCCTGAGTGAAAAGCAGCAGTACAGAATTCTTGATCCAGGGCCACATAAAGCATCCCAGGACACAAATCAGCAGATCACCCTGGAGCAGAAATGATGAGTTATGGGCTGAAGCAGTGATGGAGCACCTGGTGGGAAGGCAGGGCCAGTCCAGAGGAGCTCAGCTGCATGCAATGTACTGAGTGATGGAAGGGCTGGAGCCAGGATCCACCCCTTCCCAGCCCTCATTTATGAGTTGGCAGTGGAAGCGAGGTTCTCTCTGGACTTCTGTGCATACCTGAGGTCTTTTAAAGGTAAGCAGTTTTTTTTTTGTTTTTTTTTTTGCATGTGTGTTCATGGCTGTTGCATTTGGGCTTGTCCTCATTTGTTGTAGTCGAAGACTTAGCTACTTTGCCATTAGTGCTTTCTGTTGCATTACAGCAGTACACACCTATTTCTGTTTTTCCTTTGGAATAAGGATACACGGCTGGTATATTGGCCCCTTACTAAGGGGGGGAGGGAGCTACACAAGTCAGCATAGGCTTGCTTGCAGCATTTTGTTTTGGTCTTTGTCAGGCCCCATAGTAGCTGTCTCAGAGCAATGCACTGCTGTAGAATCTCAGAGCAGGAGGAGCACCAAGCACTGTGTACAAACTGCCTCATGCCATGACCAGCACTGTTGCTGATCCATTAGCAGGATGTGAGCGCCTGCTGGTGCTGAGCTGTACTCCTGCCCTGCTCCCTCATGCTGTGCTCCAGGACAGTGCTGGCATCTGACACGGCTCATAGCACTGCCATTAACCCCCACATCTGTCTGCTCTGGAAGCAGCCACATCCTGAAATTTTGGCCCTGTTAATAACAACATATCTATCCTCTGGCCTTGCTCTGCCTGCTTGTGAAATGTGTCAATGATTTCTGCTCCTAATGAACAGGTGCAGAACTTGATAGATGTATGTAAATGATGGGATGGCCCTTAATAGAGCACTGCCACCAGTGTGATGTGAATGTTTATATGAGAAATATAACCCAAATTATTTGCATTACAGAATGCTTTACGTAACTCCCTGAGCCATGTAGAGGCTCACCAGGCTCAGTTTCCCATATCATATAGAGCACCCAAACTTCTGAGTTCTGGTGCAGTGTGTTCGGGTATATGCGTGGCAAGGAGAGGCACAACTTAACTGAGCAGAGTCTGAGAGCCACAACCTTCCAGGGCACGTCAGTGATACAGAGTGGGCAGGGGCTGGAAGGCTCCCCCTCAGCCAATATGTTTTCTTTCTAAGGCTGAGGGAATAAATATTACTGTAGTTATCTTTGTACAAGATAGGTAGGAAGAACTGATCTGAGTGAAATAAAACCAAACCCAAAGAGCAGCTCTTGCTTTTGTGCATTTGTTCCTCTTTACAGTGATTGCACCAGGTGGTGCTGAGTTGGTCCTGAGGAGAGGGAGCTTCCTCGTCCCCCTCCCCAGGACCTGATGTCTGCGGGAGCTTTGGGGGGGGGCTTTGTGCTGAGCTGTGGGAGACTGCGCTGCTTTGTGAGAGTTTTGTTCTTAGTGTTAGCTGTATAGAAAGACTTCTGGGTGCTTTTGCTCCACTCAGAAGTGTCACGCTCCCATTTTCCCCAATGCAAAGTCTTCTCTGTGTGATGTTTCCACCTGAGCTCCCTTAGCATTCACCTGGTTTCTCTGTGGTTCACTTTCATACTCCAGCCCTGATTTCTCCCAGGTACATCAGTGGTATTCTGCTCAATCAGCTGTGATTGTGTGGTGAGGAACTGGAGTGATGTTTTACCATGGCTATCAATTCAGATCTGGGAAATGGCAATTCAGGAGCACAGTGTTCATTGGCTCTTACCCATGTACGGCTTTGTGCCAGCGATTGTGGTGACTTGTGTTTCTTTAGTCAGCGTTGTGGCAATGTTGAAGTCGGTGATGTGCACGTGTCCTGGAAGAGAGAGATTACAGTATAAACAGATTTGCTTTAATTCCACAAAGAAATAACCTTCCCTCAGAAGGTTATCAAAGTAAAATGTCCAATGGAAAGTAGTTTCCATGTGGAAATTTCTCATGCCAGAACTGATAGAAAGCATTTAGCTTATAGGCTGCTTATGACTGTATCTTGTTAGAGGAAACAACCCTTATTGTGGGAGTGAAATATTGGCATTCTCGAAGTTGTCACTGTGCGTTGTCTTCTGTCTTTGTGTGTCTTGTGATGCTTGTGAGTTTATTTCAGTGGTGTTTGCTTTAGCAAGGATTTCCTGGTGTTTTTGAGCATGGTTTCTGCTAACACTGCTGCAATGTGTGCAACTACTGCCTGCAAACAGAGAAGGAAATGTGAAGATGGATATGATTAGCAGGGATGAGAATGGAAACTCCTCCTCTGGGCTTGTGGCTTATTGGTTACTTCTTTTTTTGACACACACTTAATTTATTACTCCTTAATTCCCTGAACTATCAGTGAGCAAACCCATGGAGTACAGGAGTGCAGGTAATCGATATGGGCATGACTTCCCTGAAGTGAACTTCCTTGAACCTTAGAGGTTAACCTGGCCTAATTCTTCTGATTAAATGCTGGCTTCTTCCTGGTCTCGTGCATTTTCTCTTAAGGCAATGAACTTCATTTTTGGCAGTGTTGGACTCATTAAATCCAGGGAATGCTGTCATGTTGTTTTGCAGACTTATTGCCATAGGGTGAAATAATAGGGGCTGGCTGAATTGCTGCTGTTTTCTCTCAACCACAGAGATCAAATGGGAGTGGCTCTTACTGATGGAGATGCTGGGGCAATATTCATTCATATGTGAATTTCAGCAGCTGGAAACTGACTGCTGCTTTATTTCATGAGTTAAAATAGAATGTGGTTGTCCTTATGGCTAAAAATTTGTGCTTTGGCAGTGAACATATGCTGTCCTTTCTGGATGCTATAAAATATTGAAGCCAATCCTTATACTTGCGCATAAATATATTGTGTGAGCAGTGACCAAGTTTGCCTGCTGCAAATATCTGATCTGGCTGGAGAAAACAAGGGAACAGAAGTACAGTTTGTGATTAGCTAAAAAATCCTGCATCGTATCCCTGTTCCTGCATGCAGCTTTCCAGCAACACTGTACAGAGTGCAGGAGCTCTCTCCCCCCCCCAAATCAGCCGCGGTCAGAGCACAGAATGGGTGTGTGCAGGGCGGGCAGGCAGCCCACGATACCATTGGGTCTGGGATCATTCCTCAGCCACCAAACTTCCAGCTCCATATCAGCATCTGGAAAAGATGAACTCATCCTCTGCCCCCCTCCCATGAGTGGTTGTCCGGTGTTTCAGCAGCTTCATGTTCTGCCAGGCTCAGCGGAAGGTGCACACTGCTCACAGCGCAGCCTATCTGCCCGGTCCTGCTAATTAGGGCAGGCCTTTCTTCACTGCACGCTCTGTGGGCTGTTAGTTCCACTGAGACACAGAACTGCTCCTTAACAGGGCTGTGGCTTCCAGGCTCAATTCTGAAGGAAGGAAGAAATCCAGAGGTCTTTCTGTGAGCCGTGTGAACTGCTGGAAGACCATGGGTGAGATGGCAAAGCACGTCTCTTGTGTGCTGAAAGTTTGCAGCACGTCCCTCCTTGCTGCTGTCAGCGATGTACAGCATCAGTCAGGTCCTTGCTTCCTCCCTTCCTGCAAGGGAGTTGTGATCAGATCGCTGGGGAGTGCTTGAAAGGAAAGGGTGATATAGGATTTTCTTGTCTTGAGGTGTCCTCTATGTCCTTGTATTCTTTTCTTTTATCTCTCATTCTACTTTGTGGGGTGGTGTTTTGATAAATGTGAATCAGAGACATTAAGAATTTGCTATTCCAAGCATAAACGTGCCCTTCTCTGGATGCATCCTGTCAGTGATTCACTTCAAACCACAAGCTTTTAAATGTTCCCACTTGAGAGCATGTCAAATAATGGCATGGACAACAGGAAGGAGGCTCTGTACAGTGGGACTTTATGGAATGTAGTGGTGCTGAAATGCAGCTGTACAGGGCAGAGTGGACAGGTTGAGCAGACATAGCTGTTGGTGGACAGGAGAGCACTGTGTGCTGCTGCAGGATTTTCAAGTCGGACTCCAAGGCCTGTGTTCTGACTGCTCAGCATCTCCAATTGCAGCTGGTTTCTGAGCAGCACAGCCAGAGCTGCACTCTGAGCACGTGTCCTTCCCCAGATCTCCTCATCTGCTGGAAAGTGGCACTTCCAAATCAAATCTTGGGTTCTGAGAGTGCAACACTCCCATGTGAGTATTGCATGCAGAGGACTTTGTTCTTTGTGCTGCACAAAGAGGTTTGCTATTAAATGCAGCACTTGTGTTACTACGTAATCCTTTCACCTTTCCAGAACACCTCTGGAGAGGTGGTGGTGGAGAGGTGGAAGAGAAAAGGTTTCTCTGAATTCAGCTAAGATTGTTTTAAAGAATATTAAGTACATCAGATATGTTGGTAACCATTTGCAGCAGGTGATACATGTCAGTGCATAGTATCATGAGGCATTGCACCATCAGCAATCTGAACCAGACTCCTCCACACAGCCAGAGATGTGCCAGGGCTCCTCTGTTCTGCCAGGCATCAGCACTGAAGCAGCACTGAGCTCTGCAACAGGTGAAACTGCATTTCTGTGCCGAACTACAGGAGGGTGATGGGTGACAGCAGAAGGTGGCACATTACTGCTGAAGGGCTGAGCTGGGAGCATGGGGGTTATGGGGGCTGAAGGCTGCAGCCGGTTTCTAGGTACCTCATGTTTGGAGGGACCTGATCTCAGTGAAGAGGATTATGAAAACCATGGCTAGTAAACAGTGTGCATTTCCTGATAACAGCGCAGGATGCCTGGTGAAGGAAGAGGAGGGGGAATGAGGTTCTTCAGCTTTGTTCCATTAGTAAGAATAAGCAGAATCTGTGAGGCTAAATGGAGATAAATGTGCCCTAATAATATGTACACGGGACAGAAAAATCAGTTTCCCCTTACAGCTCTCTATATACACAAAGATGCATTTTTGGATGAAGATGCAGGAGGAAAAGAAATAGAAGTCATAGCCACAAGGACACTGAAGCCAAGGGCACGTTCACTGGGAGTAACTCTGAAACCTCTACAACAGACACTTCAAAAAAAAACAAAGAAAAAACAAAACACAGTGATGGAAAACAGGCTCAAAAATCATCCCAGATTGCAGTCATAATGGAGGACTGCAGGTGATCTGTAATGGAAGTCTGTAGGTGCCATGCTGTGGAGCTGTAGAGTCACTCAGTGCCTTCCTGCCCTGCTTCCTCTCTGGAAGGATGCTGACCTACATTCCTGTGGTTCTGCAGTCACAACTTGCTGGTGGCCGTGGGCATCTGGCCCTGTGTGGGCACTGCATGGCAGGGCAGTGCCGGTCCTCTATTTGCTGTGCTGCAGTTCCACCATAAATAAGAGGTCGTGGGCAAACTGGGAGCCTGGGCTTGGATGCAGGGGAGCCTGGTTATGTGTGAGAACCGCAGTGATTCTTCAGGAATGTCAGCATCAGTGTTAAAACCTCTGCAGTGATAACACCAGCAAAGGAGCAAGGCATATTCAAGTGCACTTGCTATTGAAATGGCTTTATTGGAGCTTTTTGAATGAAGATTTCTCACAACAAGACAGCTATATGGATTTCCAAAAAATATTAAAATACTAATTTATTTTTTAATGACTTAAAAGCTGATCAGTGTCAGAACAGCTCTTCACTGGGGTGACTTTGCCAGGATAAAACCAAGTCTATCCAGTGATAGAACAGGACTATAGTTAGGAAAATGTATAGTGCTCTCTCTGTATAGTGCATCCAGGCATCAAGTCCTCTTCAGAGCTTCCTCCCAGGGATAAATGCTCAAGGAAGAAGAAATGTGCAAATGAAGATGTTCTGTGCAACTGTAACACATTCTGTTTATGAACATAAGCTACATGCAACTGTGCTTACACTTCTCAGATTACTACATTTTGGGTGTATTGTAAGCAACTGCAGAGGCTTTAAAATGAGAATTGTTTGGAAACTGAGTCCAAACAGCACAGAATGCATCTGACCTGCCAATGCCCTCCAGAAATGCCACTGAATCAGTCTACAGCAGAGTTGATTAAACACCAATGTAACCTCTGGAAAGTGCCCAGCAATGTGGGATGCGCAGTGTTCCGAATATGCCCAGTGCTGCTACTCTAAAAGCAGAAGTCATCATTCCAAGCACAGAAGGGCAATAGTGCTTCAGACTGCTTGTGGACCAAAAAAGAAAGCAATGCGAAGGGAGGAAAGCTGTGAGCACTGAAACCTCAGCACATATTTCCTATTTCTGTCCCTGCTTTTATATGAATGACCATGGGGTAGGTGGCACTTACCATGCTCGTCCAGCAAGATGTTGTCAGGCTTGATGTCCCTAAGAAAGAGAGAAGAAGGAAACAGCCAGTCAGCTGGGGATGTGGCAGGAAACAATGCTGCGGGAGCTTTCTGAGTAGTCAAGCTGTAGGCTGTAGAGGGAATTACACCTTAGAAAAATCTGTTGGAGTTCTTCAGCTCTGTTTCTACAGGATTTGATTTCAGCACAGGAGAGCAGCTCCTCAAGCAGCAAAAGCAGAAATGGAGGTAGAGATGTGACTGTCAGGGCCAGCAGCACCTGGATATTCCAGCCACAGTGTCAAAAGCTGCTTTTTACCTTTTTCTTTACTTTGTACTCTGCTTTAATATAAAAATCACATGGAGTGTAATTGGAGTGAAGCAAACAAGTGGAATCAATTGTCACTCTTATTCTTTTGGCATCACGGGAGCCATTCAGCTGCAGGAACATCAAAGTGGCACAACAGGGGAAGTGCACCTTAATGGGGCGTTTCTGCAGTGAGGGACAAAGGCTGCACTTACAAAAGGGGCAAAAGCAGGAAGGCTCTCCAAAAAAAGTCTGCTTGGTATTACAGGAAAAAAAATTATAAAATCAGAATTACTCATTTAAATGCTTGCTGAATTTCTACTTTGGCTCTTAATATGTAGACCCTACAGAAAGTAGAACCGATGTTCTGATGCTCTGTTTGGGGTTTTATTTATTAATCCTTTCATTTTCTTCAGAAGGATAAAAGTCATCCATGCTGCTGCTTATAAACTTCTTTCCTTTGGGCTACTGAGAAATTAACACAGCAGGGAAATTCATCGCCACTGCATCTGATGCATCTCAGTTACCAACTGTGGGCACACTAACAACTATCTCACCCTTGGGGTAACAGCAGAGAGCAGGAGGGGCATCAAAGGTTGGAGAAGAAAAATACGAAGTGAGGGGAAAAAGGATGAATAAAATACTCCTTGTACTCTACAGCATGAAGTGACAATAATTGTAATAACAAATTATGAAAACAGCCCCATCCTGTAAGAGAGAAAATGGAAGGAATAACCTTAATAGGAACCCATTCCTCTGTGGGGGTGCTGTAGGGAACCCCACTTCCAGTCCATGAGAATATGGCCTCCTTTCTCTGTTGCTAAGAGTACACTGACTGGGAAAGAGTAAATGTCGTTTATTTTGATTAGTGGGAGCTGCAGGTGCATGGCTGAGCTCATTCCTGCCATGAGTTCTAGAAACAAACTGGTTCCTGTAGGCTTTGTTCCTGAACAAAACAGCAACAAACCCCTATAGCAAAGCTGTAATAAGATGCGTTCCATTGAAGGGAGATGTACACCTGATACACCTCCTGAATGGCTTTACAAGATATTAGCTGCTCTTAATGACCTAATTACACCAGCGCCTGCCGCCTGCTCTCACACTGAGCCAGCACAGCTCCGGGCACTGTGGGAGGTGTGGAGTGGGGACAGCACAGCGATGCCCTGCGTGTGCAGATGCTGCACAGGGCACAGTGAGGAGGGAGCAGCTTTCAGTCTTTACAACTGCAAAAGGTACAGTTTGACCACACCTGGCGATCTGCAATCCAGGAGAGACAATATATCTAATTACCACATAGTAGCTTTCAGTCCTCTGCAGTCCTCCTGCTGCTACTGGGCTGAGCACAGACCTTTCCTAGCCTGAAAGGGTTAACAACCATTACCCACCTTTCTGCATACAGAGGGAAATAACTGAAGCCATCACTCTGCTGTCTCTGCACAGCACCGTTCAGACAACGTGAACAGTTGTTTGCATCTCTCCTGCCATTCCCAATTGTGCATGTTGCACTCCTCAGCTGAGTCGCTTTACCTGGTGCCGTCCCACTGAGATACAGCGTTAATTAAATCACCTGCGAATTTTGCAGCTCGCTATGCATTTTGTGGAACCATTGTACTGTGATGCTGTACTGCATACAGCTGCTTGAAATACACCTTGTGGATCAGACTCAGCCTTTGGGGACCTGTCCTTGGACACGTGTGTGCTCCACCTCCACCTGTATTTGCAGAGAACCCTCTGGGAAATCACAGCAGCTTTGCCCCCCAGCTCTTCGCTGTGTATTTACAACTGGAGTGGGTGCTGGGGCACTGCTATGCTGGTATCCCCATGCCCAGAACAGGGACCATCAATTCCCATTTATCTCTCATCTTTACAAGGTGCAGATTGTTTCCTTTACAGACTTTTTCTTAGATCATAAATTGAGCAGCTTTTCCTACCCACAAGCCCTGGAAATGCCACTGATTGCAACACGTTTCTGGTAGAGATGATTTCCTCCTTGTGCTTCTCTTGTACCCATGTCCAACTCGATTTGTTTAGTCCAAGCCTGCAGCACAAAGATTTGCTCCTGGCTGCCCAGGACAAAGGCAGCTCAGTGTGCACCTCACAATGTTTAATTCATGCTCATCCATTATTAGGTGACTCAGGCAGGTGTGGGGTGGAGGCACAGCTCAGTGCCTGCTGTCTCCCCGCTGCATGCATTGCTGGAGCACAGCAGGGTGCTGGCTGCTTGCCAAGGTCAGGGTACTGTGGGGCAGAAATCTATGCAGGTATTCATACAAACAAAGAAGGATTCATGCAAACAATCCAAGAGGGATGAAAAGTAAGACTGAGAAATTGGCAGCTGTGTGTAAGGAAGCCTACATACAGAAAGAAGAGCAAAATCTTTTTGGTCTGCTGGGGGTCTCTGCAATTGAGGAAGGCCCACTGAAGCATGGAGGCAACCTTTCTGCTTTCACATATCAGGAATGGCACGTGTATGCTCCTCGACAGAAGCAAGTGTTCATCAGCCTTGAATAGTGCATTCCTTCTTTTCCTAACCACCAGGATCATGTCAACCCTAAATTTGTGCCATATTTTATTTTTTACACCTCACAAGAATGCTGTCTCTGGGGTTATAAATGTGATAATTTTCTGCCCTTGCCCTCTTTTTTAACCCCTGCTAACTCCATCCCTGCTGATGCCCTAGTTACCCAATACTGAGCCAAAAGTCTGAGGTCTACATCGTTTGATAAATCAGGAATGGGAATTGTCACACAAGAGAAATGCTTTTCTCTGAAAAATGTACACAATTTTACGCAAAAGCAAATGCGTGTGGGGGAGTTTGTTTAGCTCTGAAGGTTCTGTTTGCCCCGCCAAATCATGGAGGAAAAAACCAGCCCGTTCTGCAGCCCGTGAATTCCGCCCACCTATGAGGGACCCAGCTGACCTGTGGATGATGTGCCTGCTCTGGAGGTAGTCGAGGGCCAACACCAGCTCACAGATGAACAGTTTCACGGTGCCTTCCTGGAATCGCACGTTTTGTTGGAGGTGGTACCGCAGGTCCCCTCCGAGCAGCAGGTCTACCACCATGAACATGTCCTCTTCATCTTGGAATGAGTACCTGCCATGGCATAAATGTGGGCAGAGGTTTCTCCAGCTGACAACACAGACTTCCCAGTGAGCGAAGGAGAAATGCCTTACCAGAGATTAACCAGGAAGGGGTGTTCCAGGCCCTGCATGATCTGCAACTCCTTAAAGACGTTCCTCACTTCATTACGCTCCACACACTTCTGCTTGTTCATGTATTTCATGGCATACATTTTCTTGGTGTCATTCTTTTGAACAACACAGACCTAAATGAGTAAATAAGTGATCCATCAGAGATGATTTGCCAACAAACTGATACAGATAAAGCACGGCCTCTGGGTGACTTTCACCGAGCCCCCTCCGCCAAGTCCAGCTCCATGTGCTGCTCTGCAGCTCCAGCATCGCCAGTGGATACCTCAGTGAATGCCTCACCCCATGTTCTCCCGAAGGACAGTTTTTGCTGTGGGAGGATGAGGGAAAGGAACGTATCAGTGAAAAACTGAGTCTGTGAGTGTGCAAAACCGAATACCCAGGTTTTTTTTTCTCTTTTCTCTCTCCAGATTTATTTCCATGTCAGTTTTGGGATGAATTTGCAAAGTTTTGATCAACCTTATTTGTTTTTCCACCCACAAGTCTTTCTCTCACTCTGTACATAAGGCACATCTCAGTTATGGCATCTGTGTGCCTTTGTGAAAAGGGAAATGACCTTTGAAATTTCTGCTAACATCCGAAACCATGAAATTTCATAACAATAAAAACAAAACTGATGCAACTGTAATGTGATGCTTAATAACAAACACTGTTTCACAGACAGATGTTCCCTTAAAAAGATACTGCCGAGCCTTTTATGTGGGTGTAGCCCTTTGCTAAATATGTATCACGATATTCAGCGTTTTGCTGCGGAAACTTGGAGAATGTTTATCCAGAAACACAGAAAATTCAGGTCATTTGATTTATCACTGTTTTGTGTTAACCTCCTGTAATATTGTTTTGTGGTTATGGAGTGGATGAAGAATTGGGCTCTGATTCTTTCTTGACCAACTTGATGAGCTGATGCTCAGTAGATCTCACTGACAATGCAGCATTTTTTTTCTCTTTGCTCTCTTAAAGCCTCTCTAATTTCCCCCTCTCTCCGCTGTTTCCAGCTCTCCCAGTGCTGATCCACTCACACACTACTTACTTTTCCAAAGCTGCCCTTCCCAATCGCTCGCAGTATCTCAAAGTGGTCGAAGGTGACTGCAAGAAACAGCAAACATTCAAATGCAGAATGACTGAGCAGCAGTTGGATGAAGTCATTTCTAATTCTCCATAAGAGAAAAAAACGGAAGGGTACTCCAGCATCTTCCTGTTGTTTTTGAAGGCATGGGGTTGTTTAAAATTTGGTGTTTAGCAGATTCTTCTTTCCAGCCCAACAAAGGCCCATTCAAGGAACAGCACCCTGCACAGGTCACAGTATTGCTCCAGAGAGCATTTATTTCTCAGCCATAGGAGCCGATATCGCACAAAGCGCGTTGAACCAGGCAGGGCTCAGCAGAGGGAACAGGCAATGAAAATCCAATTTGTTTCAGTCTCACAGCCCAGACACAGCACCCCAAGGAAGGTGGTCAGGAAAGTGAGAAGCATCAGTCACCTGAGTTAGCACAGGCAGCTATTTATGAAAGAAGATGCTGTATTTAACATTGGATGTGCCAGGAATGAGATCTCCAGGAAGGTCTCACACCACTGGTGTTTTTTCTCCCTCGTGTCTCTATAAACTGTGCCAGTAAACTTCAGCACAAAGGAATCCTGATCGGATCTGCCCCAACTGCCCTTTCCTAACCTGTGTAGCACTCAGCACTTCGTTGGGCCTGAAAAACATCACACATTTTCTATGAAGCACTGAAACAAACTGAGAATTTCACTTGGGAAGAATTTCCACTGTTCATTTTTAACAGTTCAAGATTGTTTAATGTTTGATTGGCATTCTTCTCTGCGGAAGAACAGTTTATGAGTCATCTAAGTTCTCATCTTTCGTTTGTATTTTATTTGTGTTATCTATGCACTTTGCTACTGTACTCATGGGAAAGCCCATATGGAAGTTAATGAGCTCACTCATGCAGCAGGAACCATATTTATGGGATGATCCTTAAGAGCCATCTCCACCATTTGGCAGCGCAGCAAAACCAGCCTGCATGGCTGCTCTCAGTGCCCCTCCTGCCCCAGGCTGTCAGCCCAGCTCTGCAGTGGTTCTCCCACTGAACCTAAAGCAATGAAGGACACACGCCAGCGGGCTCCTCTGCTATTCCTCAGAATATGCCCTCCTGCTAGTCCCGCTCCTTGAGCTGCGGTCTCCAAACAAACCTTCCTTGCCTGCAGAACAGCAGTTTCTTCCCCGCTCCCAAAGTGCCTGGCAGTGTCCCCGGGCGTCTCAAAAGCCCCCCGCCCTCATCCTGTGCTCGGCTCGTGGCCACCGACTGCCGGCCCAAAGGCGCGGGGCTGCGGCTCGCCCTGACGCTGCTGTGCTCAGCTGAGGTGCCCGGCAGCTGGGGTGACTCCTAGCCGTGCTGCCCCCAGGATATTCTGTTTGAACTTTGCGGTTTCAGACACCATCCGCTCTGCAGAGCAGAGCTCTTACCTTCTTCGTTCTCGCTGAAGGGCAGCGACTTGCTGGAGGTGTTTGCTCCCATGCTGCCTCCTGCCCAGACTCAGCTCTCCCGCTCCTCTCCCTGACGTTTCTCCTATGAGCGCGGTGTGCGTGGGGCTGTCATCCCATGGGTCACTGCTGGTGGAGCCGCAGCACACTGCTATGCAGGTGCATCCTGGGAAAACCAGAGGCAAAATGTGTCACTGCTGAGGTTTGAGAAACACTTTGCAGCCCATAAATTTCCTACTGAACATTGAGAGCTTTGGGGACAAAACAGAATCAGAAAAAGCACATCAAAATGGACCTGAGCAGAGAAACCCACGAAAAGTATAACTTTGGCTCCTCGACCAGAGCAGCTGCCTACTGAGTGAGGTGAAGTACAGAGACCAACAGGGCAGCAGCCTGAGGGCATGGAGTATGTTTGCAGCATCATCTAATGCACTGTGCTTTGTAGCCCCAGTGATGTTATGACCAATTTAGAGATGATAAAGCATGACTAACCTTAGCGATGTCAGTATACAAAATAAATGACTTGACTACATGAAATCAGAAAGGCATTTTTGACCAAAAAGATCGCATGAAGTTTTAAGAACTGTACGAGGAATTCAGTGTCCATCTTTTGATTTAAATGGCACAGGTTTTAATTTCCCAGTTCTTCCCCAGACGTCTGTGTGTACTGGAGCACACGGTTCTGTGTAGTTCAGTAACATTAAAGATTGCTTTTACAGACCTGTGTGGGCACAGTGGCAGCTTTGATTTTTAAAGCATATACATGAGAGTGATCTTTATATGCTTGTTTCGCTATGGACATCCATGTGAAGTACACAGCATTTATTTCTTCTTGTAAGCCTGTAAAAAATTGAAATGAAGGAGCAGCAATGCAGCACAATCTGGACTTTGTCCAACCTGGAGTACTTTCCAAGACATTCGCATTTCCACTGAACATATCAGGGTGCAATGCAGATTATTCATTCTTTCTCAGACGTACACTCTGGAAACACAGCCATTGAGCAGCTTCAGTCTTTTACCTGATAGTAACAAAATCATGCCATTGAAACACAAAGGGAGAGATCATCCAAAAAGTGTTGGAGAAAAGATAATTAATTATTTGCACCATGCAGGGAATGAGGACTGCCACTGGTTCCACACACCGACACTCAGCTCCTCTCCAGTGAACTTCAGCTTCACCTCTGCTGCTCAGCCAGGAGTGCAGCTGCAGCCTCGTGCCCTGGGTCAGATCAGTGACCTTAAACAAGTGCCAAAGCTGGTCTGAAATTTAAAGCTACCTCTATATTCATGGTTCTTCCTGCACTGCTCTGCAGGGATGCAAAATCCATCCCCATTGTTGCAGTCCTGGGAATCCAACCGTGGCTCAGCCACATGGCTGCATGCAGCAGGGTCTGCCGTGCCTCGGTCAGATGGAGCTGAGAGGTCTCCCAGCACTCCCCACATCTCCTCAGCACTTCCAGAGGCACCTTGAACAAATCAGAGACAGCTCAGTGCTCTCACTGAGGTGTTTTACAAAGCCAAATGCAGCCCACCTGTCCTGCTGCGGCTCACACAGCACTGACAGTCTGTAGCAAAGAGCAGGGAAGCTCACAGTTCACAACCCGTCCTCCCCCCCACCCCCACCCCCATCCAAAAAGCAATTTTTAAAGAAAGTGAATTCTTGACTTCTCGCCTGAAATGTGATCAAACAATAAAGCAAACAAAGCAGCAGATGTTTATGATACCCCTCAATGGAACAAACAGTGCCATCAGTCTGGAACAAAATTACGCAAGCACATCTTTCCAAGCTCCAAAACTTATGCTTCAGAGTAAAAATACACCTTCAGAGATAAAAGCCACAGGTCAGTTCTGCACACGGATGCTTCTACATCAGAGATCTCATGGGTGGCAGCAAGGTCATCTGCTCTGGGAGGTTTCCTTGTGCAGGAGTCTGTAGCTCAATTTGTTTTTGAAAATACATTAATCTAAAAGCTTTGGGGAAGGGCTGCAGGTATCCACCAGAGCTAAGCTATCTGGATAATAGGATTTGTATCTTTATAAGAAGTACTCAACATACAGTAATGATAAATCTTTTCTTATTTCTCAATGCAAATTCACCAAATGATTAAAATCATTATTTTCATTAATGCCTTCATGTTTTGTTCTCGGTTGGAGCACTCATGGCTCTGCGGGCAGAGCAGCAGCAGCTCTGTCCATCAGAGAGCAGGCAGTTTCACTCAGTTACATCCATCACTGATGGGCAACTACTGAGCTTCCTCTGAAGAGGACCACTCATGGGGATCCAGGAGTTATTTGTCTTATCACCACTCCATTGCCAAAGTGATGGGATGCTGCTGTTCTGTTGAGCAGATGGAACTGTACAGTAACATTACAACAGGGTGTGATGCTATTGCTTTAGTACTGACATCTCTGTCCCACAGAAATGAAAGATTATTTGGAACACTTGTGCAGCTTCAGGGAAGTTTGGGGGAGGAAAGCAGATATTGCTTAGTGTCATCTTTGTTTCTCGCCCTGTTGCAGCCCTTCACCTTGTAGCACGGCCACATAACTTCCCTACTGCAGAAAGTCATCAAGTTAATGCCTGAAAAAGGAAATACTGCAAGCTGCAGAACCGCACGGGAGACACCATACAGAAATTAAGGGAAGATAGCGGGGGACTCAGAGCAATGTAGGGCTGAAGCAGACCCGTCAGGAGCCCCAGAGATAAAGCGAAAGAAAGCGCTTACCTCGCGGGAGGGGAAGAAGCTGCAGCGAGACGGGGCGGCAAAGCGGCTGCAGCTGCGAGGAGCGCCGCGAGAGGATGCGCTGGGATGCGCTGGGATGCGCCGGGTTGGGTCCCCGCCTCTGGCAGGAGAGCTGGGGGATGGGGGAGGCCGAGCCCAGCCGGGGCGCGGGGCTGCGGGTGCGGCGCCGGGATCGGCGCGGAGCGATTTGGCAGCGGGGTGCGGCTGCAGAGCTCCGCGGGCACTGCGCGGCTTTGGTTCTCTTCCCAGATCAGCAATTTTCAGCCGCGCTGCGTGCGGCATTTCGTGTCACCGAGAGAAGGACGATCCGATCGTCCGCCACAATGGAAAACGTTTTGACAATTCGAGATGTGTTTGCGAACTGCTCCCTTTGTTGCTGCCTAGTCTGGGTTTTATTTCTTCTTTTTAAGTCATGCGGTGCCAGAGATTTTTACTGCTTTTATTAAAACAAGGTCCGGGACTCCATCCCACTCAGGAAGGTGCACTACATCGCAAAGCAAGGATCTGTCCTCTTCGAGAAGGGATTCGTCCCGCAAGGCGCTGATGCCCCATTACTTCTCTAGCTTCGAGCACTGCCCACCTCCCGTGCTTTGCGTGATTTGGTGGGACTTCACGGTGTGAAGACGAGCAGGACCCTGTCAGAGACAGCGTGGTGGCACTGCTGAGTCCCAGTGGCACCTCTGTCTGCTCTTCCAAACTCGTTCCTATCTGAAAGACTCCCGTGAAAGGGCAGTGACCACATTCCTTGTCCTTTTGCTCGTGTTCTTTAGATACTGACTTCTCTCTCATTCACAAGATCTTGGCATGTGCTCGTACTCCTGGGGCTCCCAGGGAGAGTAGCTCTTCCTCCAGGGCAGCTGAAAACGTCAGAGTGATTAATCCAAATTTAACTGCCTTCATTTATTACTTGGAGAAGAACCAACGAGCTGAAACACAGATTGTGTTCCCCTGAAACGATCTGAATTTTAGAGAAATGCACAAAATCAGATTGTCTCAGAAATGAGCACAAGGGCTGAAAAAGAAGGCAGAGCTGCGTGCAGCGGTGCAGCTCCCGTCTGCCACTGAGCAGCGGAGAGCACTGCTCGTCTGTCCCCGCAGGAAGATGAAACAGGACTGATTTTCCATAGGAAACAGAGAGCCCAATCTCTTCTAGGTGAGACTGCGTTTAATCTCCATTAAGAGAAGGTACATTCAAAAAAATAATTATTTCCTCCCCCCTTCCTCAGTTTGCTTCAGACAGCAATTGAGCTCTCTTTCAGAAGTCAGAACTGCGAGGCGGGGCCGCTCGGAGCTGCGGCTCTCCGGTGCCGCCCGACGGAGCAGAGGCGAAGCGATCCCTGTGCTCCAGAAGACCCCGCGGCACACCCAGCGCAGCCCGCTTTCAGCCGCGCACCCGTCCCCGTCCCCGTCCCCATCTCCGTCCCCGTCCCCACCCCTTCCCCGCCCGTCTGCAGCTTTGCACGCACCGCAGAACGAAATGCTCCGCAGAGGCCAAGAGAGCAAAGAACCCAACTGTCTCCTCTAAATTAGAGAAAGACGTTTTATTTTCTTTCACTCTTCTAAAAATTTCACTGTTCAGACAATTACGAATTATTTTCCTTCAGATACCAAACTCACTTTCAGCAATAGCTTGCCAAGCCTAGGATGTTTAACCTCATTTACAGTATGTATTTTCTGGAACATTAAACCCGAAAAGAATTGAAACTATATTCAGCATCCACATCTCAGCTGCAACCCTCTGACAATGTTTAACATTATGATATGTCTTCCACAGACCATGTTTTAATAGCCATTGCTGGCCTATCATGGTTTAAATGGGCTCACTTTAATGATCACCCAAAAAAGATCGAAGTGCCCATGAACAGATTGCAACCCCCAAGGTGGGGGAAGGAAGAATGTTATTCTTCTGAAGGGTCTTTAAAAGTCATCAGAGATTGCATTTGCTTAAGAAAAATCCTGAGAGTAGACTCTTCCTCCAAGGACACAGTTTCAAGTATGACTGCACAAAAACATCACTGTCTTATGCAGCTCATGTGAGCCAGTGCCAACGTTGCGCTTTGGCTTGAGTAAAGGCTTTGGAAAGCTCTAGACAGAGATGGATAAGCTGAACAATGAGAAGCCCTGTTAGGGCTTGGAGGTTTTTTATCATTAATGTAACAGATACATTTACACCTTTCACCCCCAAGAATCAAAGTGGCCCACGCCTCTGGGCGGCACAGTGCATCTCCTCCCACAGCCAGGACGACCTTGCTCTGGATAGTTCCAATCATCTTACACAGCAACTAGATCTTTGTCCTCTCTTTAACCCTTTGCTCATCTCCCTTGGTTCATATGAAGGCAACAAATGAATTTCCCAAAAGCTTTGGCAGGGAAGGCTCCTTGCTGCCTTTTGGAACCCGTGCTTTGCAGCAGGAGCAGCACAGCTCTGCTGTTTGCTGCCAATGCACTGCGCTGTGGGAGCCCTTCAGATCGCCGTCAGGACAGCATGGAGGGAGCACACAGCCTGCAGTTCCCCATGCCTGGAGAGTGCTGTGACGTGCTGGGCTTTTTGGCATGCACTTGTGAATTTGGAATGCCAGTGCCTGCTCACTTGTATCACGCTGTGCATGTTCATACTGATGTTCAGATGAGTAACATATCAGATAGCTGTTATGTAATGAAACAAAGCAGACCTCTGGGAAAACTCTTGATATGGGCACCAGGTGTTATGCTCAGTGATGTCTGCATCCTGTACGTAGTTTCTGTAAGCATGTCCCGGGTCTGCTGACCTTGCTTTTTGACAGGCATTGTGCTGGATCAGTCTGGATCTGGTTTGCTTTGGAGCTTTTGTCCTTCTCCACCACTTCAGGGTGGAATTGACCTTACTCCACTGTGCATCACACACAGAGCAACTGATGGCAGATCTCGGGAAAAGGACTGAATAGATGAATGGAGTGGAGGGGAGTACGACTTACCTGAACTGCTGGCTCACGATTCCAATACAACACAGGCACCTGCATGGGCATGCAGTAGTGCATCTATATGGCTTCTTCTGAACACAGATTGAACATCCTTGTAAAGCAATCCAAAGTATCCAGTATCTCAATTTAAAAGAGAATTTTCACACATACCAGTAATACTTCTGCAAGGCTTCTGTTAGAGTTTGATCTCCAATTTGGAAAAGACACGAACAGCTTCTTTCATTAGTGAGTGAAATTGCAGCACCGTCCCACTAGGGGACACTGGAGCTTACGGCAGAGCAGGTCCTCGGAACACAGAGGTGGCTCAGCGGACACCGCCTGCTCAGGAGGCTGCTGGGCAGCCCCTCACGCACTCACCGTACTGTTAACTGAAGCTCCATATTCCTTCTACAGTTCTGCAGTTCTACTCCTGTGAAGAGTCTGCGAAATCCTGCCCGTCACGGCACGCTTTGTGTGCATCCGCTGGCAGAGCAGTGCCCCCACCCTTATCTCCTGCAGCACGGAGCTCTGGGGTCCCTGAGCTGTGCGTTCCTTTTGCTGTGGTGCCGCCGGGGCACAGAGCTGGCTGCACTTGCTTTGAAAAGGTCACCAGCGAATCTCAACTGCATATGAATATATCCAGATCTGAAGGGTGAGAAGTGCTCTATGGAGGGTCAACTTCTGCAAAAATGGATGCTTTATGTATAGCTTTGTGAGGAAAAAAAATCCCTGCTATTTTAATAGGTCTCCTCAAGGAGCTGGGAAGTTAAAAATCACTCTGACAAACTCTGAGCTCAGCCTTACAACAGTGAAAACAGACACACACCGAAACTTGCTGGTTTATAGTTATGCGATATATCCATAGATGGATTGGGAAGTAAAACGTATTCCTACTTCCCCTCCTTTAAACTACTGCAAATTGTAACCTCAGACACACCGGGGAGTGTCTTCATTCTGTGCACAGCACCCAGTCCCCCCAGCATCCACAGGCTGACACACACAGCTCAGGCAGATGCTCACCCACTGCTGCACAGCATTCACGACTCATTCAGTGGGATGCAACGCAGTTGGCAGCTGACAGCACACAGCCTAGCAGCACTCACGTGCAGCCCTTCCCCAGGCAGATTTGATTTTAGGGAGATCTCCAACTTCTTAGAATAAAAGAGCATTGAATTTGCACACAGAGAGGTTTGCAGGTAGGCTTTTTTATACATCAAAATCATGACACGCACTTTGCTACTGAAATCCTCTCCTGGCAGGAACTGATGTTCTGAAGGAAACGAGGTGAGCACTTACAGATATGGCTGGCACAGCAACTCCACATGGCTTGCTGAGAATTCGTGCAGTCAGTGATCGAGCGTAAAAACACGACACCATCAGCATCTTCCCCAACACGCCACCAGAGTGGCGATTCGGCCACCAGAGGCCGTATTTCCAGCCTGGTTTCTGCAGTACTGTGGCACGGATGCTTTGGCAGCCAGGAGGTTCCGGAGGCCGAGGAGCCCTGCCTGCTGTGCCCAGTGCGAGCAGCACACTGCAGGAGAGGATGGTCCGATGGGAGCACTGCAGGACAGGGACAGGGAGTGACAAAGGCACGGCCAGGATTCAGGGGCTCTTTTTGACAGGGTTCAAAATGTTTTTTTTTTTTGGTTTTTTTTTTTTTTTTTTTTTTGGTTTTTTTTTACAAGTTTCTGCAGTGGATGAATGGAAGTTGTGCCTGGGAGGGACTACCGGCACATCCTCACCCAGCTCTGGGATTCATATCATTTCTGGGCTACTAGGCAAAGTTCCTAGCGAGCTTACATCTAACCACAGAGGACTGCTTGAATGCAAATGGAGGAGATATCGATCTGTTATTCAGGCAACTTTTAATTTGTCTGTTTGAATTCAATTCTTAGAGACAGCAGGCCATGCCATAGGAACTGGGGGTTACAGTGGCAATCAGGAGCTCTGTGTATTATTTTTCAATGCCTTGCACACCTGTGAAACTGTTACAACTGCATCACGAGCTCCTGAGTTTGTGTCACAAAACAGCTGGCTTTCTTTTGGACCGTGTTCAGCATTTGGAAGAGTTCAGACGTCTGACTTCATATTCCTGTTGCTGAAAGCTCTTCAGGAACATCTTCAGCAGCAGCTGTGCCTGAGAGCAGCTTTGAAAACATGGGGTGAATGTCACTAAACATGTGGTGTTTGTCTTCCTCAGAACAGCCGAACAAAATGAGATGGATGTATTTATGCACACAAAAATCTTTGCAGAGTGCCAGCAAGTGAATTTTGTCTGAAACGTCAGACGTCTCTTACGCAAGTGGTGCATTAATAAAGCTGCAGTACAAAGCATTCACAGGTTAGCAAACAGAAGAATAAGGACCAAAGGCTCAAATCAATCTGGTGGTTATGCAGAAGTAATGGTGATGCAGCAGATTTAACTGGGAGCTTGGCAATTCCTGCAGCACATCCACATGTCCATAAACCCCATCTCTTACATGAAAGCAGCTGGGAGCTGGCGTTCACTCCATCACTGAGCAAAAAGACACTTTGTTCCTCAGACAAACATTATCAGATGACAGCTATCAACCTAGCATGAGGTTCCTACAGTGTCCCTGCAGTGCCTAAACAATAAATAGTAAAATTCTTGTAAGAAGAAAATAGCAACCACGTAAACTTTACCACCATAGTCAGAAAAGGAAGTATTTGTTCATTGGTTTGCTTGGGGTAGAGAATCAGAAATCTTATTATTGTCATGACCACATACAGACAATCCCACACATAAAAATATTCTTGTCTCAGATGGGCTTGATTGCTGTGTTTGCTTTCCAGCCTTTATAATTCACACTTCAAATCAGTGGGGGAAAAATTGCTGTAGCAGCTGTAGATTTGTATGAACTAACTTGCATAAATGTTCTCCCTCCTATCCTTCTGGGAGGAGGCTGAACAAACACGAGCCAGGGAAGCATATTCCCTTAGCAAAAGTCATCTTCTGGCAATCAAAAGAACTCCTCCAGCTGTGAGCACGCGTTGTCCCAGCAGTGCCGTTTATTCCCTGATGGGTAAATCTGGTGATGCCGAAACCAGGGAGGGCTCCTCGGGGCTGCAGCCCCGCCGGGTGATCAGACTGCTTTTAATGTATACATTGATGTGTACATGATACACATTGACTGCTATTAATACAAAACCCAATCGTCAAATTAAATGAAAAGAGACAGAGATCTCACAGGGACACGGATGGGCCATGAGAGAGTCCAAGGAACTCGGTTACATCTTGCACCGCGTCTTACCTCCCTTGTCTCAGGCGTTCCTTTTCTTCGGGGGGGAAGTATCGAGTTTGGGCTGTATCTCAGTGTAACTCCCACGTGAGCCTGAGATCACTGCAAGGTGCCCAGATTTTCTGTTCCAGGTTTCCCTGGTGTGTCATACAGGTATGATGGTGTTTCCTGCCTTTGCAGATCCACTGTGCTGCCCTCTTCTTGTTTGGAAAGTGCTCTGGGATGAAATGCTCTGGGATAAAATGGTGCAAATTGTCCTCTGAGACTGTGGAATTTTTGTGTGATGTGAAAAGGGAAATTTTGCTGAGCTGTCAATAAACTGAGGGGTAGCAGTAGATAAAATCCTCATTTCTCGGAGTGTTATAATGGAGTATTGCTATGGCAGCAAGAACAGCTGAGAGCTGCATCTTGCTGTGTGCCCTCTGGTAGACATGGCTCCAGTATTATTTTAAAGCAACTTCGGTGCTCTTCTGCTTGCAAGGGGATTTTGGTAACGGTATGATGTACTGTACTGTGACTTTATTCTGATGGGATTTGTTAGCAATCGGCTCACAATGAGATGGGCCCTAAGTTGGAAAACATACCAGCTTAGTGGTAGTAGTAACCGTAGTTCTCATTTTCTGTTTTACTCTCCCTTTAACGGTGATGGGAAGGGTTGGGGCAATTAGTATTCTGATGGAGAGAGGCTGTGACAAAGAGTGTGACTGCGGGGCCTCCTGACTGCTCTGTGTGCTGCTGTGATGTGGAGGGGACGGCTCCGATTGCACCATTCTGGGACTGGCCCTGAGATGGTACAGAGCACACAGACGGGCGATTCATAGTGCAGGCATAATGCTGCCAGATCTGCCACACTGACCCTGCGTGCTGGGGGGAGAATGATACCAGGTGAGTTTATTTTCACACAGACTGCAGATATTTGTGTGCCAGTTTATATGTATGTATGTGTGCGTTTGCTTAAAAACGGGCAAGCTGTATACCAAAGTCACCGCACCTTCATTCTGCATTGCTTCCTCGGCAGGACTTGGAAACCTCATGCAGGATGTGCTGTGGTGCTTCAGTCAGGTGAAGGGAACCATCGATGTTGGGGTGACAGAAGGTAGGTTCACTTTCCCCTTTTGTTGGCTGCAGTCACAAAGTACTCATTTGTCACCTACTTCTTGCACAGGGCTGTCTGCGTGCTGGTGGGTGAAGAGAGAAGGCACATTCCTTTTCTCCCTTGCTTTTCTGGTGTAGAGATGGTAGAAGGGGTGGTAACTAAAACTAGCTGTTCACCCAAAGGTTTAATATGAGGGCATTCTTATTTAATAGCATCACTAATACTTGAAATATGTTTCCTTTGTTTTTGAGCTTTTATTTGCTTGAATGTCTCAGTGCTTGCGACACACTGCTCCACCATAACATCCTTCCTGAGAATCAGCTGGGTTCCATTCCTGGGTGACATAATATTGACTTGCTGCCCATTCTTGTACTGGCACTAAAAATTAATTGCACAGACACGGATATGTATCTATGAGATACACGCGTCTTCAAAGATAAAAAGGAGCTGGCGCAGGTGGATGGGAGGTTCAGGAGCTGAGAGGAGCTCCTAGGAGATCTTGCAGCTTTCAGGGCGATCTGTGCTCCTAAATCACTTCAGCATTTCTCCATCTGCAAGCGTTCAACCATGTGAACTGCAAACACATGGGCAACTGGGAAGGAATTAATGCATTCCTTTCTCCTGCCCTTAAAACTGAATGTGTTCATGCTGCCCTGTTCCTCCTATGATGACCATTTGATGCTCAGCTCTATACTGGGCTTCCTCCTACATTTTCTTATTCCTGTTTCACACTTCAGTCTTGCTTTCTCTTACTGTACTGCTTATTAATCCATCAGTTCTTTTCCTCCTTTACTTCACATTTAGTTCCCTGTCTGTACTTTGTCTCTCAAGACAAATGAGTGCCACCTACCTCTTCTCGTCCTCCCGGCACGTGCAGTGTTTTGGAGCTGCAGGGGGGCCAAACACAGCAGAGAATTTCTGTTTCCTGATGTGCAGAGCAGGCAGTTGATGTTAGCATAGAGACCTTTGGCACTTGCACATCCATTTGCTGTGTTATTGCTGATGTGTTGGAGCACACAAACTCTTCTGTGAGGTCCCTCTGCAGGCACACCAAGTACTCATTTGTCACCTACTTCTTGCACAGGGCTGTCTGCGTGCTGTTGTGCCAGACAGGCACAACCACAGAAGGGTGCTGACTGGTGGGATGGAAGTGCATGGGCAGGGCTGTGCTCACACTGCTGCCAGGCAGCACCGCACTGACAGCACGGGCTGCATCTCATCCCTCTGACAGAGCGGTCTGGGGAAGAGCTTGCCCAGAAATGCAACAGGGTATGGAAAGGTGCTGCTAGAAGTGCTGCTCCTCACAGCTCCACCTACTAAGGTACTTTTCACAAAAATACTTACAAATGTTTCGAGCTTTTACTGTATAATCAGGAAATCTTTTCAAGTGGCCCAGAGCACTTGTTTGCTGGTCGATTATTCATCCATTCATTGATTAATGAAATACAAGGTTTCCTCTTCTTACTCACTTTCCCCTTTTTAATATAGCCAGTTACCAACTGAAGGCTATAAGCTTTTATTTTTTAAATTTGGGACTCAGTGCTGAAGGAATGCAGAGACACGACGGCAGGGTGCAGTGGCAATGCAAAGTCATGGTCTGAAGCAGTGATGGAGCACCTGGTGGGAAGGCAGGGCCAGTCCAGAGGAGCTCAGCTGCATGCAATGTACTGAGTGATGGAAGGGCTGGAGCCAGGATCCACTCCTTCCCAACCCTCATTTAAGGCTTGGCAGGGGAGGGGCAAGTACTTTACTGGAGTTGCTGAGATCTTCTAAGGGTAAGGAGATTTTCTTCCATTGTTTTGGTGTCTATGGCTGCTATTCAGTGTATCCTCACCTGCTGCAGCCTGGGGCTTTGTAGCTCTGCTGTTATTGCTGGGTGTTCTATCACATTTTAACATTACATAGGAAGAATCTGCAATATTTTCTTGGAGCGCTCAGGAGACGGAACAGAAGAGGTGTACAGGTAAGGCTGTGAAACCAGTAACAAAAAGGCATCCCTGTTTGTCAGGTCTGATCAACAGGTGCACATGGCTTCAGTGTGACTAAGTGCAGAGTTCTGTTTTGCTGGTTTTATTTGTGCTTGTATGTGAATACAGGCGTGTGTGTGTTCAGATGTATGTAGATAAGAGTTGTGGTGTACTTGTGCCTATATCACACTTACCTCCCTGTTTATCAGAAGTTCATCCATAATTTGTTGTTCTATGCCTGTCCTCGTGGCACACTCCTGACCTTCAGAAATGCTGGTAATGTCCAAGCAGCCTGAATTCACAGACTAGTTTTGGCTATTAATAGAATGCATGCAGCTGTATTTGAAAGGAGGTGCTACTGTTATGCTGAGAGAGTTCTGCACCCTTCAGTGAGGAAGAGCATCCTTAAACTGGATGCAGTGTTACTATTGTTGATCTAAAATGTGGTAGAGAATAATTCTGTGTTTGTTCCTTTCCCTGCACATTTAAACTCTCACAGAGATACTCGTGAACTTTACCATCTTGTTCTTGTCTTGTTTATTGCTTTATTGCTTATTTCTTGCTAATTAAGCTCAGGTGTGTATCCCTGTATGTGAGGTGAGATTCCATTTGTTAATGGAATGTGAAAGCTGACTATATCTAAACAGATGCAGCCCGCAATAAAGATAGTGAAGGCCTTTTGTTTTGTTACATGATTATAATGAGGTGGCATTAATCTGCTTCTTAGGGAATGTTTGTGTCTGTCTTTAAGTGCCCATTTTTCAGTAATAGTGGAAGATATCGCGAATGCACAGAACATGGCAGAGAGGCACAACATTCGTGTTTGTGCTGCATGTGGGTCTCAGCCGTGGCTTCTGTTCCATCCTGAGTTTCCCAGTAAACCTTAAGCAAGTCACTGCACAGCCCTGCATGGATTGACCTTATTCCAGAAGAATTAACTTTCTCGGGTGTGTTTGCATAAGATGACTGTCAGTAAAGAAATTGCTTGTTTTGAAATCTTCAAATGGAACAAACTATTTATTGGAGAGGTGGAACCACCAAGAAGCAGAGTGTGAGACAGGGCGGCCTGGACACAGACCTCTCTTAGGCTGATTTCTCAGTTTCAGAACGTTGTGCTGATGAAGCAGTTTGGGACTTGGCAACTGCAGAGAGCTCCGTGGGAACTTCTGTAAACCTGAGGTCCCATGTAGTCAGAAGGGTAATGCTACCTCAGTGACCATGAAGTACGAGGTGGTTCTCATTCACTGCGGTGGTGACCCAACTCTGGTTTGTCCCGAATAAACCAGCACACCTGGCCTGCTGCCACTTCTTGCTGTCACACTGCCTGCAGATAACCACGTGTGTGCTGCCTCCTGGTGCCCTCCTGCACATGCAGGTGTAACAGTGTGGGAAGGGTGCAACCAGAAGAGCCACGCACACATTTTTCTTTGTAGAAGTTGAATGTTTCCTCCAGAACTGTCTCAGATGATGCAGCTCTGGGGCTTTCTCTGATGTCTCTCTGGCTCCCAAATCTGTCCATCCATGCAGCTGTGCCTGGTCTCTTCCAGATGTTGTTCTAAAACATTGATGATAACTGAAGAGCTTTGATCATCAGAGAAATGTAAGTGCAGTTTTCACATCTGTAATGTGGTTTAATTATGCACACCACACCCAGCTTTCCTCTGTAATTACAACAGGAAATATTTCTCTCTTTCTCAGATGAACCTGGATGTGGCTTCCAGGTCCAGATAAACAGCACTGTTTGTTTCGGAGGTAGTTTCATGTTTCCAGATCAGACTGTGAAATAACCTCATTGTGTGAGTCACGTATGAACATATGCAGGTAGTTGCCATAAAGAGTACTTGGTAAAATATTGCCTCCTTATTTCCTGGGATGGATTTAAGGTACACTAGTGAGGGTGGCTGACTAAGTACTATTGTGTGATGCAGATGTAGTGAGCACTCGTCTCTATGCAGGATGGCTTTGCCTTGTTTGCAGTGAGACCTGCAGCTTCCGTACAAGTACAGAGAATATCTTTTGAATAAGGAGATGAATGTGCAGTGAAAACTTCTCTCAGTGCCATAGGTGCTTTGCATCTTGTTGGTATAAATGCAGTCATGTTGTCGTTGTCTGGCAATGCAAATGAGACTGCAGAGAGATGATGAAACTGAGCAGCAAACTGACCTTGTGCTCACATGACACAGCAGTGCTGAGTGAGTTGGTCCTAGAACAGAAACTTGTTCATAGAGTACCTAAACATCAGGAAAATAAGAGATCAGATCAGCAACTTGTCCTGCTATGTCCTTCCAGTCTGCCCTCCTGATGCTGGTACTTCCCATCGTGTGCTACAGAGCCGGTGCAGGGCTTGGATCGCACTCAGGTGTGAGATTTGTGCCTTAAGCTCCAACCATGAGAGGTCTGCTTTGCTGCTTAAATGCTGTGTGTGTAACTGGGTGTGAGAAAGGCAGAATTACGAGTGCCTGTTTAGAACAATCTGAAATATGGCGAAATACGCCTTCGCTGTGTGTTTCCGAGCGCTCTGCGAACCTTCAGGTTGCTCCCTGTCCCCCACCCGCAGTCCGAGGGAGCAAAGCTGCTCGGCTGCTCCGACCCCCGAAGGCAGCACGCAGCTGACGTTACCTTGGAAATCTCTCTGCGTTTTGCCTTTGCAGCGGGAGAGCGGCGGCGTGCAGGAGCACGGATGACCCGGGGGCTCCGCGCGCTCCCTCCCGCCCCGCTGCGCGGCCGCCCCGCTCGCGGCTCCTCTGCTTCTCGGCGGCGGAGGGGCAGCGGCCGGGCCCGGCAGGACGGCTGAGTCAGCGATCCGCCCGGCCGCGCCCAGCCAATGCCGCGCCGGTGCCGGCCGGGCCGGGCGTCCCGCTCAGCTCCGCTCCGCCCGCGGGGCTCCTCCCGGGGCCGGGGCCGCTCGGCCGGGCCGGCGGTTATGGGGACGGGCAGCGCCGGGGCCGGCGGGGCAGCCCCCGCAGCGAGCCCCTGCCTGCGCCATGTAGGCTGTCTGGAAACGGGGAAGATCCTCGTGGAGTGAGGAGGGCTTGCTTCATGTTTCCCTTTATTTTTAGAGGTTCGGTTGGTTTGTTTTGTTTAAGCTGTAGATGTTTTTCTCGCCCTTCTTTAAATACCGTTTTTGGAAGATGAAATGCTTTTCGCGTTACCTCCCTTACATCTTCAGGCCTGCGAACACCATCCTGTCCTCCAGCTGCCACACGGAAGGTACCGGGGCGGGGGGCGGAGAGGGGAACGGGGCTGCAGCGCCGCTCTGCCCGAGCGCCCGGCCGCTCCTGGAGGGGCGCGGGGACAGCGGCCGGCCGGGCTGCTTGTGGCAGGAAAAGGCGGGGGGTGGGGGGAGCTCAATAGGTGTAGCAGAAAATGATTTTGATTCTGTAAATGCATGTGCCAAGTGCGCACCAGTCGTGCGAACCAGCAAGCAGCAGGTCTGGCTTCAGGGAAGACTTTCTAGTTGTTGCCTTGCATGGTTAACAGGTTTATGTGGTTTGGGACTGGAGTGCTTACCTCGTCTGTATGCTCTGAAGAAAATGAGAAGAAAAAACACACCAACACGTCTTGCAGCTCCTGTATTTGCTTGTCTGTGCTCTTCCCCTCACTCAGGGAAGCCTGTTTCCAGGTCTTAGCAAAGCAGCCATGCAACTATTTGGGTTAAATGTAATGCTCTCAGCAGTGCTTGAACTTCATGTTTTGCACGTGGGAATGCAGAGCAGCAGGGCTGTGTTTTGCTGAGACTTCAGTGAGAGCACTCCCATAAAGAGTCCTTTTTCATACTGATTGATAATCCCATGTGATGACTGCATAGATGCTGGCTGTGTGTGAGCAGTCAGCTTTATGAGTCATGCTTGGTTGTTCCCAACTTCCCTGTGTGGAGTTGCAGCACTTTCCCTCATGCTCCCCAGCTATAGTCAGTTGTGGTGGATACATCTGTTGGTTGACAAGCTGTGACCAATTGTACATGTGCTACCAAAGCCACAGAACTGAGGAGAAATTAAAAGGCAAAGCTCTTCTAAGTTACACATGGATAAGGACCAGTACTGCCAATGTTGCTTTGAGGTCATTCAATTATGTTTATGTATAAACCTGAAAAAATGAAGGAAGGACTGATGATTAAATGTGGTACGGTAAGCAGTGTGAGCAGAAGACGTGCAGGGGAATTCTGGCATAGAAACTATCACCATCTGGTGATTCCTCAATAGGGGAAAGTAACTTTCCTGTCACTCAGCTTTCTGCATACTAGTTTGGCTCCTTCAATGCTGAACATAGAATGAAACACCAACCACATCCATGAACAAAATGGCAATCAAGACATTTGCTGTAGGGATGTGTAGTCATGACTATTTTTGAGGTGATTGGCTTCAATACCTGTCCACAGCATGATGTAGCTACAAGGAGATATGGCAGGCAGTACCTTGCCTTGGCTTCTGCTGCCTGGCTGAGAACATCGTCAGGTTTAAGACGTGGAGAGGAAAGGTTGAGCAGGAAGGACAGGGCGATGGCAATGACTCCAGGTTGGATTGTTCTGTCTCTCTTGGTTGCTGTGTTTTACTTCAAACAGGCAGTATGGACTTACTCTGGAAATTGGAAATTACTCTGAAATCTATTGGGATAACTTTATCTGCTTAGAATGACTCAGACTAATTCCAGAGTTAGTTACTCTGGAGTTCTTTCTTTGAAATCCTCTTCTCTGAACACTTCTTCTGTTTTCATTTTGACTTTGTCCAAAGGCACTTCGTAAGATATTCTAAATAAGTAATTTTTGGATTGCTTTACTGGAATAAGTTATGCAATAGAGAAAGATGTTGCTGTTTTAGGGGAGGTCATAGGGGAGTACTGAGAGGAAAAAAATTAAGGAATACTGTACTGGTGTGTTATCTGTTCTCATCCATTGCAAAAAAAAAAAAAAGAAACTTGTTCAGAGCTACTTGTCATACCAATTATCAGATATGTGTCATTAACTGTGGGTGAAACTGGGATCTGGAGAGTTTGAATAACCACAGGTTTAATTGCTGGCTGAACTGAGGTGAGAACAGGCACAGGGAAGGTTCTTTCCTCAGTCCTCTGTGTGGCTGCAAGGGCCAATGGAGCAGACAGAATCCTCTGTATGGGGTCTGGCTGGAGCAGGAACCCGGCATGTTGGACTGATGAAGCTGTACTTGGAGCTGTAGCGGGGCATAGACCATCACAAATGGATGGAACTTCTGTGGGCTGAAGCTGTGAGGATTCAGTGATGGGATTCAGATGCTGCCCAGGCCTGCACCCAGCACAGGACTTCCTTGGCAGGTCTTTCAGGCTCTGCTCTGCAAGCAGATAATGATGCAGGAGGGCTGAGCCTGTAGGACTGAGAAGGTCCTTTCCTCTGTCAGCCCAGTAGTGGCATCTGTCTGCACATCACCCCACAGACATGGCTGCCCTGGCAGAGATCATCCTCTGCACACATTTCTAACGCCATGGGAATGCTGCAGTGTTGTTACCTTTCCTGTGAACGTGCTGGTTTATGGTAATGAATTAGAAGGAGAGGGTTCACCTGGATGGAGCTGGCACTGGTGTGCCAGCAATGTGGCGATATGACTTGTTACTGCCATTGAGCTCTTGGTGCTTGATGTCATCCTGAAATGCCAGCTCTCCTCATGCCAGTGCATGTGGCAGGGTTCAGAGCAGCATCTGCATCCTCAGATTTTGTCAGTGTTGGCAAGCTGAGCCTCAATAGCAGCTCAGTGAAGCATTCAAACAGGCATTTAGTGTGATGTGTTTGAATTCAGTCCTGTTCAAATGCACAGAAAAATACACTTGTGTCCCTTTGGCCCTGAAGGTGTGCCTGTAGCTTGGCTGAAGATGAGGAGTTTGACAGAATTTGAGCCAACAGTGCAACTCTTTGGACTTGGTTTGCTACTCCTGAGCTGTTTGAGGGTGGAGTACTGCTGTAGAAAAGCATTTCTCAATCTGTAACTTAGATTGCAAAGCAACTACTTGAGTTTGTTCTCATGGTGATGTGCGAACTGAAAATTAATCTAAATATTTCTTTGATACAGAATATGCACTGTGGACTTCTAACAGTTTCTATGTGCTGAAAAAGGGTTAAATGGTTCCTTGATGGAGTTGTATTTGTTAGTGTTAGGTTTGTTTGGAGCTGTGGAGGAGCTGCAGCAATGATACACCTGGAGAACATGTTGCACAACAAAACACTTCAGTGTGTGAACACATGTGAGCAGAGTGAACGCAAACACTGATCACAAGAACTGCTTTTTTCAAAAACAAATTTTTTCTGCAATGTGTTCAACTCAAGGATATGGATGATTGTTTAAACCCCGAGCTAAGTAATGCTCAGGAAAAAGCCTTTGAATTACACAATGTTCTTTCCTGCAGCCAAGGAAGCAAGCACAAAGAAGGGAAGTGAGAGCTCTGAGGTCACGGTTACAAAGTTTTGGTTGTGTGTGTGTTTTTCTTCCAGACCTTACACAGAAATGTATTCCTGTGTTTCCAGAAGAGATGCTGGCTGCTCTCCCAAGTATTATTTTGGATACTCAGCTGAAGCTGAGATGTAATTGTCCTTGAGTTTAAGGGCAAGGAGTCTCAAACCTGTTAATGTGCCCAGGAGATGTGGGTTGTTAAGGCGCAGATGCAGTTTCTAGTGCCACAGAATGTGAATGATGCACTTTTGATACTTTAGTGCTGAAATTCTGAATGCTACAATGAGAACTTATCACTGCTGCTTTCAAACTAAGCTCAGAGGAAATATGTGCTGAAGATTTTATACTATTTCATTAACTCTCATGAGGATGAGACAAAGGTTGGAGTTGAGTTGGTGCTGTGTGTTGGCTCAGGTAAACTCAGCATCTGTCTGCATCAGCACCTCTTGCTGTTTCCTGAGGAGCTGACCAGGAGTGTGGCATTGTGCTGCAGCTCATCTCTGCATTCTTTATGCAAGCAACGTAGGTTGGTTAAATTGAGGAGTTCAGGAAGGGGTTACAGAGGAGGTACCTTGGGAACAGCAGTAAGCTGAGCGTGAGGTCTGTAGTTGTTAATGTGCAACTTTGGTGCTGGATGGTTTTCTTTCTTGTGGAGGGGACAAAGCACTCACTGCACTGTGGATAGATTTCATTTGCTTGGAAAGTTGGGGGGGGGGGGGGGGGAAAGAAAGACTTTCCACATCAACTATACCCCAAACTGAGGCAGCACATGAACGGTGCAGCTTGCTTTGTGTGGTGTAGTTGAGCAGTGGCTGCCACTGGTAATGAAGGGTTTTGAAATCCTGTCATGCTTCATCTGAGTTGCTGTTGATGCAAATGTGAAGGGGGAAATGGTAAACTGTAACTTGTTCTCTAACAAGTGGTGTGGGGTGCAGAAAAGTCATGGATCACAGCTGCAGATCTGGAAAACAAAGAGTTTGCTGTACAATTACAAGGCATCATCTGGGTGTGAGTCTCATTAGTCACCATCTCTATTGTCTTTATGACGTTATCCTCCTGGCTGCAGTTACTGCCCTGCTGGCTGCGATCTGTCCTTCTATTGAATTAGTGCTGACTTTTTGCTGGGAGATAGTATTGTTAATGTTTTGCCTATTCTGAGCTATACTCAGTAGGATCACTGGCACGAGCGTGGATTTTCCATATTGTCTGGGGATCTGAGTATCAGAGCAGGGCTGGAAGAGAACATGGGTAGATAGCATGATGATGTTTTGGAAGGATTGTTGTTTTCCCTGCTTTCTTTTCCTCTTGGGAGAATCTTCAGTCCTCGGTTGCATCTTTGTGTTAACACATCCATCAGATTAACTAAGAAGTATTCCCAGGATGAGGGCTTCACTGTGTTGCAGCTCAGAACAGCTCCAGGCGCCATGGTGGGAGGTGGTCAGAGGAGAGCTGTATGGGAGCTGTGCTGGGCTGGAGCTGTGCTGGGCTGGAGCTGTGCTGGGCTGGAGCTGTGCTGGGCTGGAGCTGTGCTGGGCTGGTGCACGCAGTGCCCTCCTGCTCGCTGTCCATCTTGGAATCCTTCACAGGCTCTGTGTATCTTGTCAGCACTGCTGACCAGCAGAGCTCTCTGACATTGCTGTAACAGATCCTATCTGACAGCAGCTCTGGACCTGGGCCTGCCATGACCCCGGCAGGGACCCCACAAAGCACTCTGTGCAGAGCAGCCACTGCGCTCTGCCTGTGGCCATAGTGCTCAAGGGCTGAACGTGCAGTTGAATAAATAGATTTAAATGGAAAGATGGGGTAAAAATGACATGTTTGAATGTTCCTTTCATGGCCTCTGGACAATGGCTGGCTCCCAGGCAATGCTCTGCATGAGCTGCAGCTGTGTGGTGGTACAGGGCAGTGCCTGGCAGGGCTGCACACTGAGGGTGGGCACAGCCCCGCTCCCTGGTGGGACAGCTTGCCTTTGTCCCCGTTGTCTTCCCCACAGGGGAGGGCAGAGCCTGCTGGGGTCAAACTGGGGAGCACCAGGACGTGGTGTGCCATACTCCATGTTGGGTGCTGCCCCTGCTCGTCTGCCAGCCTGGTCTGTGCAGCTCTGTGTGTGGCAGTGAGCTCTGCTCCCTCCTGTGGGGAGATTAAACATGAAGCACCTCCACATTTCTTAAAAAGTTACAGAAGGTGCACAGAGGGCAGCGGCACACAGGCTGGTTATGATCTCTGCCACCTGGTAAAATGGCAACTTGTCGGTCTCCTGCAGAGCTGCCTCTGTTTCCCTGACCCCAGATCTGCATCTCAGCTTCGGCTCTGTCTGTGTGCAGCTGGGGCTGTGCAGAAAGCACGGTTGCTGCCAGGAGCTGCTGGCCTTGCTGTGAGGCTGTGCTGCTCGGGCTGCCTGGGGCTGCGGTGGGTCCCAGACATCCTCCTGCTCCTCAAGCCTGTACTCAGGTGTGTGTGGGCTCTGCTCACCATTCAGGTTTGTGCAATACACAAAAATGTTTTGCAGGTGTGTGTCGTGTGGTCCCTGTTCAGTTTCACTATTTAACAAAGTGGAGCTACAAAAGGCTGCACAGCACAAGCTGTGGTATGAAAGTCTGGAGCAACTTGCTTCTTTTGCTGAGATGACTTTAAGGATGTCAGTCTGCTGCTTTAGGAGCTTAAGAGAACTGATGCTCAGCTGGAGATTAAATACTGTTTTAGTGGAAGAAAAATATGCTAAGTAATGAAACCAGCATTTAAATGGACTATTTACTGAATATCCTAATGCCTGCAAGTTTCAGTCATTGAGAGGCCAAAACGTGGCTTTTGTGTTAAGAGTTAAGTTTTAATTCCCAGATGACTTTTCTCAGCAAGGCTATGAAATAACACAGCAGTGTCTGTGTGTCAGATCCCAGAAGTAACTGTAACTTTGTTTCTATTGAAGCTTTGCCTTTCTGGGGGTGACCCTGAAGGCTGTAACATTTTTTCGCTTACCTTTGAGCTGATGCTAAAGCTTAAGCTCGAGGGAGAGCATTTAGGGGATCTTTAACACTGGAGCTCTACCGAAGGCACCTTAAAACTGAGCTGTTTGCCTTGGGGCACCTCTGGGCTTGGATTTTGGCATTTAGAGGATTTCTGATTAATGCATATGAGAAATAAAAAGTGATTTCCTCGCGTGCTCCAGACAGCAGCTTCCTCTGCAGTGACCACGGAAAGGAGTTCCAGCGGTGCCCTTAATTAAGTGTGGTGCTTGATTAAGGCGGTGGGATGTGCGGACTTCGTGGGGGAGGCAGTAAGCCCGGACCGTTCGTGTGGCAGCTGTTGGAAGTGCTTCGAGCGCTCGCGGGCGTTACACCATCAGTTAAAGGGAAGCGCCTGAGGGTGGCGGTCTGTCCAGTGCCAGCAGCGTCCTGCTCCCCGGCTCCGTGCCGGCGCTGTGCAGAGCCGGCGCTGGGTGCCTCGTGGCAGCTTCGCGTTCACAGCCTCGGCAGCAGGGAGCCCACGGGCACCGGTTCTCCCTTAGTTCGTTTCTGGGGGTGTTACCATGGGCCTTGTGCTTCAGCATCAGTGTGTTGGCTTTGCCAGCACTGTGCATATCGCACGTCTGTTTTCCTGGTGAGTCGGTCGGGCAGCAGCAGGTGGGAGCCCCACGGCTGCCCTGAATTGCCCTGGAGAAGAACACACAAATTACACTTGAAACAGTGCTAATATTGCAGAATGGTATGTGCTCTACAGGCACAGTGGTGTGTATGTATGCAAATCTTGTTGGTGTAACTAGTAGTCTCTAATTAGAGAGGCCATTAGTTTAATGGTGGTGGAATCGCAGAATGGGCCCAGGTTGGAAGGGACCTCAAGGATTGTGAAGCTCCAAACCCCTGCTAAAGGCAGGACCTCCAACCTCTGTGTTTAATACTAGCCCAGGATGCCCAGGAAGATGGAGGAGAATACTAAGTTGAGACTGAGCTTTCCACAGTAACTGCATTCCCTGATTTTAGCTGTTCTTCAACTTTTTGGACTGAATGTTTTATCAGCCTCTGCTGTTTGGTGAAGAGCTTCAGCCTGCTCCTAATCTCACTGCATCCTTCTGTGTGCAGGAATCCTGCCTGGCTTGTTATTTCCAAAATGGTAAATGGAGTTTTGTGCAGCCATAAAGATATGGATTGTTTCTAGTGAGGGGGAAGGAGGAATACTTCATCCGAAATGTTGAGCATAGTGTGAAAATGAAATATGGTATAATAAAACTATTTCTCCTTCCAGCGAGCTTAAGGCTTTTTTCTTCTGTATCAAATTCTATTTATTTGCTTGTCTTCACTCCTGTGGAGTTGAAACACAGTCCAGCCCTTCTGGATGTGTCAGCAGCAGTTCCTGCTGAGTGCCAGACATGGAAATGAGCTTCAGGGGGAGAGGAGGAAAGCAGCAAGCACCTGTCTGGATTCTTCTGTACAAGGAATAACAAACTCTGCCCATGCGGGAGGTGATGGGGAGCTCTGATAGCAGAGTGCTGCTCACAGGCTGGCATGGTGCCCCAGTCTGGGGTTGCCAGGTTCAGTTATTGGTATTCAGGCATATCGGTGGTAAACACAGATCTGTTCTCTCCACTGGGGATGAATGGTGCACCCGCATTCTTGTGGTGGTAACTCAGGAGCTGAAAATATCTTTTCTTGGCTGTGGTGGTTGCATTTGTTTTGCTTTCTCTTCCTTTGTTCATTTCAAGGTCCCTTAGGAAAACAGAAACATTTTCATTATTCATATATATTCTTACAGGTTTTTATTTTGTTCTGTATCACCTTTGGGAATTTATAAAAGATGCTCTCACAGAAACAGAGCTTTATAGTTGCAATTATATTCTGTGTGTTTTTGTTGCCATAGAAAGCAGTCAGATACATTTCTGCCTGAATGGTGATGCTCTCAGAGCACTTTCAGTGTGGAAAAGTGCACAAGGCACTGACAGAGGGGAGGTGCCATTAGGAACTCAGTTTGACGTCTCTTTTTAATACATGGAATTTTGTATTTTTAGGGGCAGAGAACCAAAGATGAGAGAGAGAATGCATTTGGAATGATTTCTTTGTACTTCATTATCTGAGCCCATACTCGAGCTTTTGGTGTCCCCCTGGGGGTGGTGTAGCACTGGTGCCTGGCACTGGGCTGTGGGACAGCACTGCAGCAGTGGGGGGTGGGCAGCAGAGCCCCCCTGCTTTGCACTCTGCTGGGTTTGCATCCAGGCACTTGGGAGGTCAGTGACTGCTGCTGCCCCTCAGCATCCTCCTGCACACTGAAGAAGGGCTCATGAGAGCTGAGACAGACCTTTGTGCATTTCTAAGTGATTCCCATTCCTCCTTCCAGGATACACGATGCTGTGGGCCCAGGAGGCTGTAACAACAACAAAACAGACATTGGGGAAAACTAAACATTGTCTTCTGTTATCTCACCCCTGGTAGAAGCCCAGGTGCAGCTGTGCAAGGCTGGGATGCTGCACTGGTTGGTGCGGTGCTATGGGAGGCAGTTTGCCAGCTGTGCAGTGCTGGCACCAGGGTTAGCATCCTTCTGCAGCTGCCAACAGCCCAGTGTGCTGACACTGTGTTCCTCACCTGCTCACAGCAGGACTTTCTGGCTGACCCTGAGTGTCCCACCAGGACTCCCGTGGATCCGTGTCACATCTTCTGTGTGCGACTCTGCTGACTGCCTGTGGATGATCACTGCTCCTTTGCTGGGGAAGATCCTCTGCTCTGTCCCTTGCACTGAGCTGATATCAGCACAGTTGCAGCCCGCTGACAGCAGCTCCCATTCAGAGCATGTGTTGAGCTTTGGTCTGGGAGCTCATTGCAGGCACTGAACACCAACGTGAACCAGGACAGAGGTCTAAGCCACAGCTGATGCTTTCTGCAGTTAAAGCTGGAATTTTTAAAATCAAGTCAGGCATTTCTAAACTTTAGTGCTACATAAAGGTGCTTTGTATGCATAAATGTGATCTATTAATGTAAACACTTGAATATTAAGGCTATAGAAGAGCTTTTACACTATTGTAAGCTTACAGCCATAATTGATGCAACTACCCTGAAGTGGTACTATTTTTTTTATTTGAAAAATATAAAGCAGTAAGTTCTAGGCATGGATGAGGCCTGAGCTGGAGACCATCCTATTGCTACAAAAGTGTATCATAAGCACTAATTTCCCAAACTGAAGTGTGACTTTATTTGTGCTCTCCCAAAGCTATTGGGTGGAGTTTGGATTGAGTTTCATTTTAAATTCTCATTGGTTTGATACTGAGCTGCTGTTAGAAAGGAATTAATCTCCATATCCTCCTTGCGCCCAGAAGAGATGTCTGGATGAGCACAGTTGAGGAGGCTTTTCACATTTTGCCTTTGGACCCCTTTGGATGAGCTGAGGACAGTCCCTCACATTCACGCTGGGGCCCTGAGGGCTCTGCCTGTGGTTGGGTGTCAGTGAGGTGCTGCTGGGGCTGTAGATCTCAGGTGAAGTATAGCTGGACCAGGCTGTATGAAGTTCTGCATGTTAGCAACCCGCTCTCTGTAAGGGAAGGCTGAAAGCTGGGGAATTCCCTGACTGCAGTATTTGACACTGCAAATGGTGTCCTGCCTGACATCCATTCTCAGGCTGAGTCTGGAGGCTTTTTGAGTTTAATTAAGATGAGATTGAAAGGATGGATCTAGGATTAGTGCTGCCAGGGGAGGTGGTTATTAGAGTTGCACACTGTTTATATAAGCTGCTTACTAAGGGTGTTTCATGGGCCTTCTACTGAAGCTTTGTTTCCAGGCTGGGAGGATATGTTCTCTCATTTTTATTTTTGCTTACTTGTGTTTTTTTTTTTAAAAAAAAGTGATATTCTTTGGGCTCTGGGATGGTGGGCAGCTCCCCTGCTATGAGGTCCTTGGTTTCTCATAGCAGCACGGGAACTTGCTGGGGTGATGTTATAAATCGCTGCAAAGCATCTGCAGGGAGGTGCTCGGACCAGAAGCACAGTGGTGACTGGCTGACATTGGCTTCAGGTAGAATAGCCTTCATGCGTTTGGTGTCAGGAGCACAGAAACACAACAGTTGTTATGGATGAGTTCTGGCTGCGCTCTGTGGGAAAGCTGCCCCTTCCCTCGGAGCCCTCCCGGACCGGTGATGTCAGGAGGCTGCAGCAGCAGATGTAAGGCCCACAGGGCCGTGGCCTGTGATACATTGGATGGGGCTGTCAAGTTCTGGGCAGCAGCATCTGAACTGCAGGGCTGAGCTGCACTGTGTCCCTGCTGAGCTCTGTGGCCTTTCTCACTGATTGGGTCATCCTGAGTGCCTGCAGGCAGCTGAACTGCTTTCCTCTTCAGTCACAGAAGGTGCTGCTCAGGTTGGCTGTTTGTTTATTTCAAATATACTTTTAGTTGCAGGTATTCCACTCTATCATCAGAGGGTTTTAGAAGTGATTTTTCTTCTCCCCCTGTTTGTGTTGGTGTGTCCCCTTCCTGCTCTGGTTCTAATCAGAAATCCCAGCACAACCACTGCTTTCCTGGCTGCCCGATGCTAAGGCTTCCTGCAGTTCTGCGTGTCAAACCAGCTTCAGCAACACAAAGGAGCACACTTAAGAGCACATTTCTAGGGCTCCAGAATTGTTTTCATTATGTTACTAAACATGGGTTCAGCTGTAGCTTGCTGGTGTTCCTTTATCTATATTTAGTTAGTCCTTAAATTGGCACTAAGGTGCCCTTCTGTTATTCTGCTGCTCCAAACAGACCTGACTGAAGCTGTGCTTCCAGGAGGGGAAGCAGCTGGCTGGGAAGCTGCCCCTGAGCAGACCCACTTCCTCCTGTGCCTTGAGATGCAACTCCCTGCTTTTGGGGCTGGCAGGATGACTACCTGTAAGGATCAAGCAGGGAGCTTGCCTCTGTTCTCGATTCCACAGCTTGGCCTCGTGCTCGTCCATTGCAGGACCAGCCCTGCAGTGCTCTCTACTGTGACCCTGGTGAGACCTGGAGGAGCGAAGCTGCTGCCTGGGGCTGGCAGGGCTGCATGGTGAATGCCCAGTGACAGCCTGCAGCTGCTTGGTTTCTCTGCACTGAACTCAGCTGGGAGTTTCATGAATTACTGTGTTGGTGAAGTGCAAGAGGAGCCATGAGCCCAAGTTTCAGTGGAAACATTCATAGAAACAGGAGTCTGAGATTTAACCTTTCTCTTTTTCTGAAGGCAAAGTTGCTGCAGCGAAGTCATAAAAAAGGTCTAACAATTACTTAAATGTTTTGACAATACGGTGAAGATGTGCTAGTGCAATTACAATACACATAACTGTTCTTGTGAAAGGCTAGTGACTATTTGATAGCAGTCTAAAAAACTGTCTTTGATACTATGAATGACTTCCTAATGCAGATGATAAAAGAACAGCAGGCCATCGTAGGCTGATCTTGCTATATTTGGGGAAATAAGTGCTTTATCAGCTTTGTAAAGCCATATGGTGAATTTATTCAGAATCAGCAATTCCTTTCAAATGCAAGTTTGAGGCACTTGGTAATGTTTTCCAGCACACAGTTCAGTACTTATTTTGTTCTCCTTTCTGCAGCAGAAGGTTTGGGAGTGCTCAGCTGGCTGTGGCTGTAGGCCACCTGTTGTCTCAGTAGTAGAATTAATCACTGATCTTAGTGAGCTCTTACAAATTCCGGTGCACTTCACATCATCAGTTCTTGCCCTTATGCAGAGCCATTTCCAGCAGTGCTTTTTGCTTTTCCTTTATATGCATTTTTTTGTAGAATAAGTGACATTTTAAGGTCAGTTTCTTCTGGAAATGAAGCTTGTAAGACCACACTGAGTGTTTATGTGTGGCCATCACACCTGCTCTCTTCTGTTTCTTCTGCTCCTACTCTGCTGGATTTGATTGGGAGCTGGAGGTGTGAGAGACACCAACTGTATGATGTGGGCAGAGGGAGAAGGCCATCATGGTGCCTAGGGCGTTGCAATGGTCTGGCATCCAGGGAGGGAGCTCTGAGCCTGATGTCAGGGCCCTGCGTGCTGGTGGAGCCCTGCTGTTGTAGGGTCTGTGTGTAAGGAGAATCACAGAATGGCCAGGATTGGAAGGGACCTCATGGATCATGAATCTCCAACCCCCCTGCCACATGCAGGGCCACCAATTATACCAGACCAGGCTGCCCAGGGCCCCATCCAGTCTGGCCTTGAAACCTCCAAGGATGGGGCATCCTCAGCCTCTCTGGGCAGCTGTTCCAGCACCTCACCACTCTCTCTGCAAAGAACTTCTGCCTGATGTCTTCAGAGTGGAGCTGAGGTGACCTGAGTCTGCATAGAAGGCTGTGGGTGTGCAGGGGAGAGGGGTGAAAACACACATGGCTGCACCCAGTGTGATGGATGTGAGATGGGACTCCTGGGTCTCCATCAGATGTTATTCAGTGTAGTTATGTACAGCTGTGTGTGATTTTTTGGTGTACATTGCTCTGTTTCTTATGGGCTGCATTCCTATAGGCACTGAACAGTCATGGCTGTGTCTGTGGAATGTCTGTGGCCTTGCTGGCTGTGCAGGGAGCAGCAGATGCTCCGTGGCTCGCAGGACTCAGTCCTCACCAGTTTATTACTGAGGATCTCTTCCCATGTATCTGAGTTCAGTGCAATCCAGCCTGGTTCTTCTGCCACACTTTCTGATCTCCACCACAAATATTTTCCCCTTGTGCCTATTCCAGCTGCTCTGCCCACCTGCATAATGAAGACATTTAGCACTAAATGGCATCAAAAATGCTTTTAAAACATTACCTAATTAATTACCACAACATCTTTGTGAAGGCATTATGCATTAGGAAGCCAGAGAATAGAAAACTGCAAATGGGGATGAGGTCAGGAGCTGGTGCCTCTGCTGTGGATGTGTTTTGTATCCGAATGCAGTGTTCTATCATTATATTTGTTTTTCTTACTCCCTTTGTTGTCTTAGTCTGGAGTGAAATACAGAACATTCACAGGAATGGTCAGCAGGAGGGGAGGGGCTCCCATCCCGTGTGGTTTTTGGGGCAGTTCTCCACACCACACACGGTTTCTTGCTGGGCTGGAGCAGCTGCTGTCTGTCCACAGCATCACTGCTGAGCTCGGTCTGTTGCCTGCATGCAGACAGCTGCTCCCCTGCTGCTTTCCAAGGGCATCTCAGCCCCTGATGAAATTTCACTTCTGTGACTGAGATGGCCAAGGAAAGTACTTTTGATGGAATGTCACAGCCACGTTTTTTGTATGCATTATTTGAGGACAGAAGTGAGGAAGATGTTGCTGTCACGCTTCTGACACTTTATTCTCATAAAAGTGAGTGTTGGGAAAACTAAGCACTGTCATGTCTGCTAACAGACCTTAGCAGAGAGGCAGTGTGGATAGATATAAGATAGGCTGCAGTTAGCTTTAGGTCTTTGTCTGACCAGCTGTGGGGAGTTGGATGGGAGGGCTACAGGAGATGAAGGAAGGCACTTGTTTGTGACAGGCACATGGGAGACCAACGCCATGGATAGGAGCTAACATCTGTGCGTTGCCCAGGAGAAGCTGAGTGTGTAATCTCTTATCTCAGGGCATCTTTCTGCAGCAGTTCTGGTGTGTACTGCTACAGGCCAGGCTGAATGAGTTTCTAGTCTGTGTGAACTCAGGATAACCATCTGAAACACACCAATGCCTTTTTTCTTTAACCACTGTGGTTATTGTTCTAGGTGAGTGGTCATGGCATGGAGGAACTGGCATGGAATTTCAAACATGTGAAGAGTAAGGTGCTCAGTGTTCTGTTGCCTTGGTACTGTGCTGAGCGCCCACAGAACATACAAATGAAGCAATTACTCCCCATGAAAGAGTGTTTCTTCCTTTAAATGTTCAGAAATCATTAAGAAACATGACAAGAATAGAATCAATTTTGTTTGTTAAATTGGATTAAAGTAACTGCATTCCCATATGGATTGGGCAATTAGATTTAATGCTACTTTGCATATTGTTTCAGTTTCATCTTGGTAGAGATAGCAGTCTGTTTTAGGAGGTAATTTTTCTGAGGGACAATAAAATCTTAATGATCACATCATTACGTTTCAATGTGGACTCTTTTGCACGTAATGTGCTGACCTCACTGCTCACATTGTGACACGTGCAGTGCAGGAGATGCCTCTGATGGCAGGTCTGTGTGACAGCACGCACACGTATTGGTGCTCGTGTGCAGCCCGTGTGGCAGAGCAGGCTGTTGGCTCATGGTTTGGTCAGGGCTGTTAGATTCCTTCCCTGAGGCATTTTATAATCTGTTTAACATAATGCAGTCATTTGTCTTGTTTGCAGACTACTTAACAGATGGATTTGTGGTTCTTGTAATTACTATACAAACGGTAATAAGACGTGATATCTTTTATTAATTAACAGTTTCTCAGGTTTGTTTTTCCACACAGAGGTAGATTAGGTGTAAATACCAGAGGCATACAAATATTAGTTTTACAGTGTTAGTATTTTGAGAAACAGTACAAACTTCTAAGGGCCCTCATGGTGCCCTTCCTGTTCCCAAGGTATTCTTTCTCACTTCTATCTAGAAGCACAATCACTGTGTTTTGTTAAAATGTGGTCTCTCTGAATGGAGAGCACAGACCTGGATGAGGTCCTAAAGCATTCTCTATATGAATCCTGTCTCTGTGATCTTCTTTCCTTGTGTTTATATTCTTAATCAACATTCACATCCTGTCTTTCCTCCTGGAGGTTTCCAGAAGTAGAAATCAGGTGTGAAGAGGAGCCCCGGACTGCTGGATTTGCTGACTTTGTCATTGCTGTTCCCTCCTTGTGGCTCTGAGTCATGGAGAAGGAGCACTGCCATCTAAATTCAGCAGCACATTCATGTAAGCAATGTTGAACAAGAAAAGCATAACATCTATTGTCCTTCCATTAATACAGGGACACTTCAAATATGAACCTAATTTAAGCTGAGAGATTATTATCTGAAGGGCTTAGTTTTATAGGAGATAATGATGAGATGCACTTTAGGTGTGATGTGAGCATCACATGGTTTCTTCCCTGCCAATGGGCAGCACTGGATGGGTGGAACTGCTTTCCTTTCAGGTGCATTCCATTCCTGCTCCCTTTACTCAGCTGTGTTGTGGCAGGAAATTCACATGCTAAATGCCACGGCTGTCATCTCCTGTGACAACCCTGCCATTCTTGTGGAGCAACGTGGCTTTACAGTGCCAAAGTGGTGGATGAATCAGAGTGTGTTATGACGACTTGTTGATTTTTCTCATACCAAAATAGTTTTGTGCTTAAAATACATTCCACATGAAATGAAGCATGAGTGGGGCTGGGGTTGCTTTCCAGCACTCAGATGGATCTTGAACTTGCCTTTGTTGCCTGCAGACTTGTGTCATTCTGTCAAGTCAGCTGTGAGGAAGGAGCTGGCAGTGAGCAGGAGGGAGCGTGGTGTGCGTTTGTTGCTCTGCGGAGGGTCACTAAAAATCTGCAGGCTGCTGTGAATTTCAGAGCAGTCAGTGAGGAGATCTGGCTGCAGATGGTGATCTGGGCTTCCTGAATTGTCTGGCTGTATTGCAGCCAACATTTGTTTTATTTGCCTTACCCAATGGTGAGCTTTCCACCAGGATGGTTGGGCAGCCATCCTTTGACTGCAGAACAAACTAATCCCGATGCAGGTCAGAACTGCTGCTCTGCCAGACGTGCAGTATTGTTTTCTTTGGGGAATTAATCCTGTCTGGCTGATTAGCCCGCGTGCTTTCAGTTTTATAAGGATGGCTAAGCTGTATCCGAGTGTTCTACTCAGTTCTGCTGCTAGATGATATTTGAAGACAAGCCGAATGATTCCTATGTAATAATCCTAGTGCAAAGGTTTGCAGTGTTGTAAAACTGGCTGTGCTTGTGTTGTAAGATGTAGGTAGCCCTGCTTCAATCTATGCTGTGATTTCATTACTCTTTGGTGTAGTCCCCATTCAAACAAAATGAAGGCAGTGGAGTAACTGCAATTTGGGATATATGATTCAAAATGATGATGCCTTGGTGCCTTGTATTGGCATAAAATCAATAAAATCCACCTTTAGAGCCACGCAAAGTCTTGTGTATTTAGTGCTGATTTAATAGAAATAAATCTTAAGCAGTCATGCTGACAATGTTTCATCCTGGGTTGTGAGGGGAAGTTTGAGTGCTCTTTGCATTACCTGACAAACTCAGCTTTTGTCTGGGTCAAACTAACCCTGTTTTCTCCTTTGTGCTGCTTCTGGTCGGGCAGCTGATGGATAACCAGGTGCCAGACTGCTGGTCGTTTGGTAGCTTTCCAGTTTTCTTCTCTGCTGAAGTGTGTGACTGTCGTCTTTGCACCGTGGAATTGTTTTTTCACCCTTGGCTCCATGACCAGACTTCTTAAAGTAGGGTAGTGGTGAATGATGAGGAAGGATGCTGTTGGAGGGCTGTTCACACTGGAATGGATACCAGCAGCATCTGGTCCATAAAGTTTCTGTGAGAAATCAGCCTGTTCACAGTGCTCCCCACGAGCAGCAGATGAAGGGCGTACAAAGCTGAAGCACGCTTCCATTGGGAGGATAAGCAAATTATCTTCAGTACAGTTTTACAGTACTTCTTTTGCTCAAAAGCACATGCAAGTTCACAGTTCTATACAGTGACCAAATAGAAAATGTTTCCTTATTTATATTGCTGCATAATGCATTGGAATTAACAGTATAACTTTTCTTCACCAACTGGAAATAAATCAATAGGGAAATGTGATAAAATGTTGCCCTTATTTTTCTACCCTGTTCTTACTAGGTTTAGTTATTAGGCCTTAGACTTCCTGTAATGGCTGCCCTATGAACAATGTTCCAGTATTGTCTTGCGTCCTTTCTACCGATCTCAGACCTGGGTACCCAACCAACACAGACCAATTTCTGTCACTCTGCTGCTGTTTTTGGTAGATTGCATGGAAAATTAAGACACAAGAAGCCAATGACAGCAAATTGCCCCAACCACAACAGGAGGCCTCAGCTGTAGCACTGCTCTCAAGCAGAAGCTTATTCCTTAGCATGAACTGCTCTCAATGAGTTCTGGTACACTGATGCTATAACAAGTGGCCTTAATCTTCAGACGTGGGAAATCCTATTTACTGAGTAATTATTTAAGCTAATTCTATCTCTGATGTGAGGAACATGTGACAAAGAGTTCACACTACATCCTTTAAAAATGTAGAAGTCTTGGAGCCTGAAAAAAAAAAAGTCTCATTCTGTTCTGGGAGTGCTGTCTGTTCTGAAGTAATGTGGTTTAGGAATAATACAGAAAGATGTGTCTGTTGTGGTGAGATAATTTGTAGAGTAATAGAAGCTGCAGTTTGTAACAAGTCTTCCCTGGAAGTGCTTTGTTTGCACCGCAGTTTCACAGTTTTGTTATCAGGAGTGATTGGATAAAAAGAAACATTTTGGCTTTCAAAAAGCTGCATCTTTTGCATCAATCAAAATCCTCTGCAGTAAACTGGGGAACAGTGTTTGATCCTATGGATACGAAGCGTCCTGGGGGCAGCGCAGTTCCCACCCTACACTGACTGCCCAGGGGCATTTCTGCTGTGTGTCGCTGACACGGGCAGGTCAATGCCGGCCCAATGCCTGCAGGATGTGGTTGGAGTCAGAACACTGCCAAGGGAAGCAGTTTGCTACAGGGAGCTAAATGACAGTGGGCCAAGTGCTGTGAAGATGGGCCGTGTCTGCCTGGGCAGGGAATAGCACTGCAGGGCTCTCAGGTGGGATCTGTCCCTGTTTGCACAACCCAGGCTGGTAGGAATGGATGGGCATGTGCAGCCAAGCAGGCTGATTGCTGGCAACCTGTGCTGGGCTGCGTGAGCCACAAAGCTGCCATGCTGGTCTGTGCCCTTCTCAGCAAGTGCTGCAGGTGCAGAAAAGTCAGATTGCTATGGCATAATCAGTAGGCGATCCAGGTCTGCTCTTTGGGACACACAAATGGTGTCTCCTTTTCTGATTTAAATGTATTCAGCTGTTATTTCCACCTGCTTAGTTAGCTTTTTGATTCATGATATATGTATGTGCATATATATGTATAAATTGCATGTATACATATGGAGTGAGACAGACTTTACAAGTAACTCTACCTGTGCTTTTGGTGCATCACTGACAAACATAAGATGGTTCCATGTCCATAAGGGGTGAGATAGATAACCAACTGCATAACTCTTTTTACCATCAGCAGATGACCAGTTCCTCAGGGTAATCCTGATGCTTCCTAAGAACGACCCAAGGAAATGGAAAACAAACTATGAAAAGAGCTAAGCAGAGAACCCTAAGGCAGTACATATAGGAGTACATGCCAGATCAGCTTATATGCTAGGGTAAAAGACAGTTCCCCAAGGAAGTGTGATTGTCCCTCAACTAAGAAAGATAAAAATAATGGAAGAAATGAACAGTGTATCCAAAGTATACACAGCCACACGTATGCTTACACATGAAATTCTGGCAATACAGAAGAAAGTAGAGAGAAGTTTCACACTGAAAAAAGGAGTTGCATTTGCTCAGCTGTAGCTACTGTTGTACGTATAAAGGGAGAAAGACTTTGTTCCCTAAGGGAGGTGGCAGTTGTTATCATGGACATTGCTGCACTGGTGGTGGTATCCTCTGGATCAACTCCGCTGTGTTTAAGGTATCTGCTGCCACAAAGTGTCATTCAGGATGGAGAGTATAGATGTGCACTGTGTGACATCAGAGGGAGAGAATCTTTCAAATGAGTCAAAAGTGAAAAGAAATGGAGTGTTTAAGGTGTTTAAGTTCCATAATGTGCATTTGACTGGAGTAGTGGGCACAAAGCAGCCTTTAAGGAAGTGTTTATATTACCAGAGTGCATTGGGCAGATGAGTGAAGTTTTGACTAGGTAAAATTACAGGTAGGAGAAGTGCTGACAGTGGGCACTGAATGAGGCTGTTTGAGAAAGGGGTAAAAGTAGCAAAATGGGCCAGAGGAGTCTCTTCTCAGACCTGACATAAAGTACTCAGCAGGAAAAGAGTAAAAAGCAAAGAAAGGCCTGCTAAAATGTCAGGGAAATAGCCCAGTCTAATTTAAGGCAGAAGAGAAAACATCAAGAGCCGGCAACTCTGAGCCAGGGCCAGACGTGACAGTGCTTGTTCCTGTCACACCACTAACCAGGGAGCTCCAGCAACAGCATGCAGCAAGGGTGGAAGCAAAGCAGATCAGTTTATCACATTCCCTTTGGGAAGCAGAAATCTCTGCCTATTTTGCATTCAATGAATTGTTTCTTTCATTTTCTGCCCTGAGGTCCTGACCCTGAGCCCCTCATGGAGGGAGACATGCTACTTGTCCTTTATGCTCAGCCTGACTTCCCAGATTTCATTGTCTTGGGTTAAGTCATGCTGACATAAGGTTCACAGTTGTCTTTTTTTGGTGCACTGTATGAGAAACATGGGGATGCAGTTTAGGAGCACCAATGGGGGAATCCATGGAAGCTTTGCAATGCCTGTAACAGCAGTGGGACTCGCATGCTGTCCTGTGCCCACAGGGCTGTCCTGTGCCCACAGGGCTGTCCTG
>JAPSGF010000035.1:367862-383287 GCA_035772895.1 Perdix hodgsoniae
CCTGTGCCCACAGGGCTGTCCTGTGCCCACAGGGCTGTCCTGTGCCCGAACACCTGCAGATGGAGAGGGAAGAGCCCACACGAGGCACTCACCTGGAGCACATTCACCTGCAGTGCACGTCCTTCCATGGGCTGGGTTGGGTGGGTGTTTGGTGGGCAGTGCAAGTGGTACCTTTCCTAGGCATTCCCCAAAATCCATGGGCTCGATGGGCTGTGAATGCCTTGTGGCATGAGCCAAGGTAATGGAGAGAGACCTTTGAGGTTCAAAAGGAATGTACCTAATAATATATTAAACAGTTAAAAAAAAAAAAGAAAAATGATGCCTTTCTAACACATACCAGCAGTTAGGAAAACAGAATAATACTCATGGATGTGAAGGTAAAAACAGATTTGATGAAGGAAGTTTTTTCATGCGAGCTTCATGCTGAGAATAAAATCAGGTTTGATTCAATTATTATTAATACACTGCATAGGTCCTGCAGAAACCTATGCATGGAGCCTATTCTAACTGAAGCAAAATCAGTGGAGTGGAAAGTGTCCTGACTCTTCAAGAGATGTCAGAGTACAGAATGTGGAGACACCTGGGAGCTTGGGAAACAGTGACAGCTCCAAGCTGACCTTTGGCAAATTTAATCTGCAAATGGGTTCCTGCTTAGGACAGCTAATGCTTTTAGATATTGTGGAGGCTCGTTCCTGGATTTTTAAAAAGCTGAGAATAAATGGATTTCATGATGCAGCTCCTATGCACATTGCATAACAAACAGGTGGCTTGCAGATATATTACAGTGTATTGAGAAACTTTGCAGGACTTATGAATTTGTAATTACACGTAATGAGGAGAATTTTTCTAGTTAATAAAGGAGGAAGGAGCTGGCACATCTTGAAGTGGGAATACATTGAAAGCAAAACCTGCTGGAAAGAAAGGGAAGGAGGTTGCTGGTTTGTGCTCCATTTCTGGAGCTTGTGATTGAACTGGGTGCTGTCTTTTGACCAACAGTTGCCATCTGAGACTTGAAGAGAGGAAGTTAACATTTGGTTATTAAAAAAAAAAACTATCTTCATCTTTCTTCTCTGGAGTTGAAATTGCTTGAGTCAGATTGTATCCTTCAAAGAGTACAAGTGCCTACCTGCAGACAAGCGCACATTGTAGGTAGAGATAATCAGATATGTGTGCCTATATATATATGCATTTAATCTTTCTTTTCCTTCTCTCTTTTACTGTGGGACTTATTACCTCATCTTTGCAGACAGGAAATGGATGTAGATAAGAACACAAGTGCAGAGGTGTGGTTTGTCCTGCCCAGGGTTGGCAACAGCTCCTGGTCCTGGCCAGTGTTCTCCCGAGTGTGGATTTACAATGCTGTCACATGGAGGCTGATAGAAGGCATGTCAGAACTGGTCCTGGGGGGGGGGGGCAGATGGCCAAGGAGCTGGGAATTCACAAGGTTGGGACATCCAGTCTTGCAGGAGCACTTATCTGTGGGGACCTGTGAGCTTCAGCTGTGTGCTGTGGCACAGCCGTGCCCTGCCCACAAGGTGTGTGATGGAGTCTGTCAGCTTCCTCGCCAGAAGAAGCTGTCTTCCGTGCTCCCCTGAAATAAAAATCTCCCCAGGAGGCAGGGCCATCCCAGCAGAATGCTGCTGGCTATAGAATGCTGCACCTTGCCAATGAGATTCTAATTACACTACAGTTAAGAGAAGAAATCAAACTGCAGTGCAGCTGTGTATTTTACAGTGTCACCCAGCATCTATGTCCATTCCCTCCGTGTCCCGTGTTTCCCCTCCATCCCAGTAACAGTTCTGCTCTGATGATGTGGCTCTGTGGTGGGACTGAGAGGCTGCAGGAGGTGGGCACCCAGGTAGGGTGCAGGCTCTGTTTGTGTGCCTGTGTTCTTCTGGCAGCAATTGGGTGAAGGAAAGCTGTGGGTCAGTTGTGGTTCTGGTGTGAGACATGGAGGTGCACCTGCCCCCTCGTGCTGGTTCCCAGGGCACGCATCACTGCCCTTCTGGGGATATCTTGTATATCAACACCATGTATGGGTTCTACCCCTGAGTTCAGGTGCAGCAAGTAACAGAGGTGGAGTCAGAGGAAATCATCCTCGTGTGCATTTCTGTATCTGCCAGCTGCTCAGACACTGCCAAGGCTTATTCCCTCAAGCCTCCCAAAAAGTGATTGTTTCGTTTTGGAGTGTCCTTTTGCAAATGTTCCTTGAGGTGTGGGATGCTCAGTTTCCTGGTGGTTCCTGTGTTTGTGCTGTTCACCTGGTGGTATCGCCGCTCACCCGACGCGCGTTGACCCTCGCAGCCATAGTTGCCCCGCAGCCCGATCGCTTTCCACAGCTGAGGCACGGCGAGCCCCCCTGGAGCAGCCCCGGGCGCACAGTTTGCTGGCGGCGCGGTCAGCCCGCGGCTCGGGACGCCTCCTTACGCGCTGCGGCTCCTCTTCTGCCAGAAAAGGGGCCTGCGGTCAGGTCGCCAATGCACCGCGGTTCGGGATGTGCGGGGCCGCGTTCCCGATCCCGGCCCTCCTTCAGACGAGAGCTCCGTCGCGGTAGGAGCATCCCGTGGCCGCTGCGCCCGTCCGAGCCGCGCCGTACCCGACGGGGCGGGCGGAGCGGGGCACGCCCTGCAGCGCGGCGCGGAGCCGTGCGGTGCCGTATGGGAGGAGCCAGCGGCTCCACCGCCCCTGCGCTCCCCCCACGCCGCCGCATTTCGCGGCCGGCCGCCGCGGAGCAGGGCGCAGGGGGGATGATGGATCCGCGGCTGCGGCTGCTGACGCCCCGAGCCCGCCAGCCCGCCGTCAATGGAGGAGGACGTTGAGACCCGCAAGATCAACAGCAGTTTCCTGCGAGACCACAGCTATGCGACGGAAGGTGAGCGCCCCGGTGGGCGACGGCGGCAGCAGGTGGGGGCCGCCCCCCGGCAGCATCGCCTCCGTCCTCCCGCTTCTCCTCGCGCCGCCGGCACCTCTCTCCTCCTCCCCGACATCTCCCCGGAGCGCGGCGCGGTTCGGCCGGGCATTGCGGCCGTCCCGCCGGGCAGCGGCAGCTGCTGCCGGGGAGCGGGAGGGAGTGCGGGCCGAGCCCCGCAGAGCTGTGCGGGCTGCGGTTACCCCGCTCCGGTGACTCAGCAACGCCGGACTCGGTGCATTTCCACCAGCATCGCGGCTTGCCCGCCCGCTGCGGCCGCAGCCCTCTCTGGATCCGGCGTTGCGGATGAGGTCTGACATCTTGGATGCACGAGAGCCTCTCGGGTGTCAGTGAGGGCTGTCCCCCGGCGGATACCGCGGGGGCTGGAGCCGCAATCCGGTGTGTTGCTCTCGCGGTTGTATACAAGTCAGAGAAGCTCGTAACTGTAGCAAAGGCTCTGGGAGTGCTGCAGCGCTCATGAGTCCCAGCCCTTCTCCTCGCCGCGCTCCAGAGCTGCCCGACGTCGCTGTTATTCTCGGGAAGGTCGGCGGATGCCCCGGTACCACGGAGCCGAAACGGGGCCGATGGGACGGGGGGCACTGCCAGGAGTGCTTAGAGCCGGGTTTGTGCCTGAGCAGGAGCGAGCCGCTCCCTGCAGATTCGCGAGCATGTGTGTGTGCGTGTCACTTCTGTGTGTCCGTTCCTCGGGGAGCTGCTGTGTCAGGGCACGGCTGTGTGGGCCAGGTGAGCACGGGGCTCGTCGTCCCACTGCCTGTTCCATTCTGTGGGAGTCAGCAGAGCTCGTGTGAGGCTGCTGTGGAGCAGAGGAGTTCCTGATTGCAACAAAGCGCTCATGCTGCTGCTACCCTGCAAGGGTGAGCATTCCTGACAGCTGCTGCCCTAAATGGGAAGGCTTGGGGGATGTGGGTGGGCACAGGATCAAAAAAGGCTTCCTTATCTTATGATTGTATAGGTGCTTCCCCAAGTAGCCTTGAACAGTAGCTGTTCTTGTAGGGTTAGGATGTATAAATGAGTGTAATTGTTACAGGAGTTAAATGGCTGTCTCAGAGCTATTCTTCTTACAAGCCTCTGCAAGAAGAAACATGCTTTCTGACTTGTGTATTACAGAGGTGCGGAGGTACCTGGCTCAGCCTGGGGCCCTGGCCACTGCTGCACTGGGACATGAATTTCTTGTAATGGTTCCGGGTTACGGGAGGTGGTGAAGCTGTGCTCAGTTCAGGAGATTGAACAGTGAGCTGCAAAGTGCTCACCTATGGCAAACACGCAGCCGGAGTGCAGCCAGCCACGTATCAGCACTGTTGCAGCCCTCCTGCTTTCTGCCTCTGGAGGAAAATGTGGTTGCTTTGAGGCAAAACCCAGTGCCCCATCCCTTCAGCAGTTATTGGTTCTCCCGTCAGAACTGTCACCTTACAGGAAACTGACAACGCGTCCACGCCAGAGAGCATGGGCAGGCCGACCAGCTGCTTGGTTAGCAGCCAAACACTCCTCACCTTATTGGTTCGTTTTTGTAAGGCTCTGGAGAAAGACAGCATAGGACCAAACTGGTGGAATGTTATGACTCCAGGACATCACCCAAGGAGAGTTGATCTATCTATCGGAAAAATGGCACCTTACTATAGTAACTGCAAGCTTTGGATACCTGATGAACCACACAAGAAGACCCTGTGCAAACTGGCACTGCCTGTGTGTAGCTGAAATGCAAATATTCAGAGCTGACAGGGGCTGGAGGCAGTGGAGTGAAGCTGCAGTGTTGCTGGCTCCTGGCACCGTGTCCCAGTGCCGGCCCCATGTGCCTCGATCCATGGGGCAGGGCTGTGTGCTGGCCTGGCTCTGCCTGCACAGGTGGGGACATTTCTGTGTTTGTGGGATGATGTGAGACAGGGCTTCCAGTGGGGCAGTGCACACAGGGCAGGGGAGCTCTGTGCTTCCGCCTGGCAGGCAGCCTTGGTTGTGGACTGTGGAAGGATGAGCTCGCCATGACTGTGGCAGGCAGCACGTACAGATGGCACGTGGCTGCCCTGCTGTGACCTGGCTGGGAGGGATGAAGGGCTGAGCTGCGCCTGCAGTGAGGTCAGCCGGTGGCACTCAGAGAGCTGGGGATTTTCTAGCCTGCTGTTGCAGTGATAAGATCTGGTCTGTCTGGTAATCCACGGTAAATTTCTCAAAGTTGTATGCTGGTGTTTTCAGAGTGGTGTAGAAAATAGCACTAGAAAACTGCACCAGTCCTCTCTAACGACATGAAATAGACAGAAATGTTTATAGGTAACCCACTGCTTTTTGAGTCTAGGTGCAGTTATTCTGCCCAGAAAGCCATGTGTGCTCTGAAGTGGTAGGGCTTACTGGTGTGGTGGGAAAGAAAAAAATTATGAAACAAAATGTTCCTTCCCCCCCCCCGCTCCCCCCCCGCATGTGAAAGCAGCATATTCCTAAAGTGAGCTGGTTGATAACCTGCCTTCTGTTAAAAATCCTCCCAAAGCCTTCTTGGAGGGTGAAGACTTGTTTTGGAAATGGTGGTGTCTGTGGTGTGTCAGCTGAGGAAGTAAATAGACTTATGTAATGTGGTTTTGTGAAGTGTCACTTAAATAGGTCTGGTATTTTTATGCAAATACGGGTGAGGGTGGTATTTCAAAAGCACACACTCGGTGCCTTGTTCTTCTGTGACTCTCAGGAGTATCCTGATGAAGGAGATGCACCCATTGTGCTAATTCAACTGAGCTGCCAGGGAAGATTGAGTTTCAGAGATGTGGTGCACACCACCGGGGGGCCTGGCCCAGGGTCCTCCCCAGGGCAGTGCCCAGGGTTGGTGGGCCAGGGCCTCTCAGTGTGTCCCCAGAGTGGGTGCTGTGTGTGTGGAACATTGGTGGCTTTGTTCTGCTGCAGAAATCCATCTTGATCAGAAATTTTGCTGAGCTTCCAGACAAAAATAGGACAAATAAAGACTACCTGAATATAAACCAACCATCTGAACAACTTCCACTTTGAGATGTGCTTGCTAGAGATGCTGAAGGGCTCCTCACTCCCCTATCCCCAAAGCTGGGCAGTTCCCAGCAACCCAACCCAAAGCATCATCTCCTGAAGCCCCCAGCTGGGCTGTGAGCTGTGGTTGTGCGGCCCTCCCACCCACCTGGCCATTTGCTGAGCCCTTCCCATGGCTGCAGCTGGGCGAATGACTCCAGACAGGGGAGGAGCATTGCGGACACCCTTTGCTCTGCTTGGTGCCCGGGAGCTTGCACTCTGTGCTTTGGATGGGATGGGAGCTGTGGCCATCAGGGCTCAGCCGAGGGGACACCAGATGAGTGGGAGAACTAGGGTTGTGCTCCGGGAGGTGTGTGTGTGTGTGTGTGGCCATGGGATGCATCTCCCATCAGATGCCTGGTTGGTGGGACAGAGTCCTCTTGTCTTTTCTGTCTGTACCTTTTGAGCCCACGTACCTCAACCCTGCTGTAGGGCTCTTGGAAAGCTATGCTTTCCTGCTGGCCTGGTATGATACACAGGGAAATACTACAAGACATGACAGGTGCCCTTCCTTCCCAAATGTCTGTTCCCTTGCTCCAGGGAAAGAGTTCTCCCCTCCATGCTGCAGACGCAGGAGGGCTGTGGGAGGAGTGGTCTGCAGTGTGCATTGTGTGTTGTGCGCCCCTGCTGTACGCACTGCAGCCAGTGCCCCAGCGCCAGGCAATGAGGCATTGGTTGGCGTTTCCCTGGCGCACTCACTTTCCAGCAGGGCGCTTTGGAATACCCGAGCAGAAACACTGTGCGGAATACCTGGCCTTGCTAGCAGCCACTCCTGGCTCCTGCCCTTGGCCAACAGGTGCTGTCCCAGTTCTACAGTGCAGCGCTTGATTGCACCTCCAGCAGTGTCCCTGCTTTCTGGCAGCATGGCCACGTCTCTGCCAGGTGCTGAGGATGCAGCTCCTGCCTGCACACCCACAAGCTGGTGTTGGCTGGTGCTTCAGTGAATCTTTAATTGCTCTGAACTGTGTTTCCAAAACCAAATAGATTTGCCATTAAGAAATCTGTCATTAAGCCCTCATTTCTTTTTCTCAGTTTAATCTTGCTCCTCCCAACTGTAGCTCCTCTGCCACCCTCCATTCCATTCAGGTGTGCCCCATGCATAGCAGCCCCTTCCCCACAGGCCCCAGGAGTGTTGGATTGTGAACAGCTTCCTCAGGGCTCTTTTGTTCTGGTTTGTGGAGGGAGAAATGATCCATGCACCCAAACCTGGATGCCTCTGGCCACTCATTTCCTCAGGTCACCAGGTGACATCGGGTGGCCAATGGGTTCTCCTTGCACCAACAGAGCTGCAGGGATGGATCAGCTGCTCTCTCACTGTGCTGAGTGCCTAAAAGCTTTCTTGCTTTCAGTGTCCACTTGCTAAGAGCTCTCTGTGGCAGTGACAGTGACTTTTTTTGTCCATCTATACATAGTCCTCTTATAAGCAGGAAGTGAGGTGTTTCCCCCTTGCCTGGCACAGGATGAGAGCTATCAGGTATTTTTGTTGTCATGAATGATGTTAATTGTGGTCTGGGGATCATCTGGATTGAGATTTGATTAATCCAGGAACCTCCTTGAAGAGGTTGGTTTATCACATAAGTACTCTGATTACACAACTCCATCCTTTGTGCTTTTTGTTATACACAGACATTATAGGGCTCCCTGACCTCCCCCTGCTTGTGGTCCAGTTGTTCTGCAAGGCTTTTGCTGCAAAAGCGATGAGTCTGACTTGGCCATTCCTAGTGTACTGCATCAAAGCTGACTTGGGATGCTCTAATCTGTGGATTAATGAGAGAATAGATTTGCTTGGGGACTCTGTAATCCTGGATTACTGGAAGTGCTGGGAGCGGGTAATGCTGAGATTCAGGCCTGCTGCTGATGGGTGGCTGCAGTGATGCAGAGCGCTCGCACCCTAGGCTGTGTCCTGCAGCCATGTTGGGACTGTGGTCTCCCTGGGCTGTGCTGGGACAGAGGTGTGATAGCTCTGATGGGGAAACCTCTGAAACCTCCCCAGAGCAACAGTTACCTACAGGGGAATGCAGCTGGGAAGCTCCCAGCTTGTGGGTCGTTAGATCTCTGTGAACAGTGTCTGCAAGAAGAAACCCGGCAAGGTCATGAAAGTTGATGGTCAGCTGGTGCTTGGCTTGAAGTCTGGGCTGGAGCAGAGACATTCCACTCCCTGGGAGTTGGGGAAGAGATCCTTTGAAAACCGAAGTCCAGCTGTATGAGATGCTGGAAATGGGCTGGCATGGGCTGTGAGAGGTGTGTGGAGGTGAGGCAGTGGAGCAACAGCACAGCAGGGCTGAGGCTGCTGTTGACGTGGCAGGATGCTGATCAAGCAGGTTAAAAATAGCAGCTGCTCGCTCCTCCCCAGCTCGGCTGCGTGGCTGCCACCAGGAGCTAGAAGTGCTTATGTCGATGTGCTGAGCAGGCACAAAGCCCAGCTGCAGCCACGGAGATGGGTACTGCAGGGGGTGTGGGGCCACGCCGGGCTGCAGCTGGGGGAGCTTGGAGCTGGAGGCTGAGCACCCAGCATGTGCCCTTCTCTCCCACTGCCCCTGCGGAGCTTGGCTGCACATCCCACGCTGCTCCTGCACTCTTCCTGGCCCCCCAGAGCTGTGCCTTCAGGTGCTGGCAGCATCCTGACCCTGCAGTGGCAGGACTGGGCCAGGAGCACAGCCACGGCTGCTTGAGCACTGTGCAGCACAGAGGGGCAGGAGGTCGATGTGCAGGCTGGGGCAGGGAGGTGTGGATGTGGCCAGAGGATGGAGCCACTCTGCTTGTTGGCAGGAGCCCCTGCACTGCGGGGTTCAGGCAGCGGTGGGCACACAGCCTGTGGGGTGGTCAGCACCTCGTGGTGCTGTGATACCATCCATAGTGTCTGATTTCCCAGATGCCCCAGAAGTGTAAATCTGTGTGAAACGGGCATGAGTTGTGTGGCGGCTCCCATCTCTGATGGGAGATTTTGTTCATACATTGTCAGAAGTGCTTTTCACGACTTGCATTCTGCTGTCCTCCCCAGTAAAGGTGTAATTGAACAATTAAAGTCAATATCTCCATTCAGAGCAGTCATTCTAGCACTGGCTGTTATTTTTCTCCTGATGTACTGTAAGCCTGATTTCTCAAGGAGGAACTTCTGGTGGATCTTTGACTGAAAGGTTTTGTTTTCCCATAGTGGCTGCAGCCATGGAGGGATGGAGGACGGCACTGTTTCCCTTTGTGCTGTGGGCCTTCGGGCAGCTCTGGAGGCACAGACACAGATTTGCGGTACCTCTTTTCAGCTGCCTGGGATGGGTGCTTGGGCACCAGCATTGCCAACCTCAGCAGCATGGGAGCTCCAGGAGCTGGGGAGGTGGCTCTGTGGCTTCTGTAGCTTTTCTGTTTTGTCGCTTTACAGTCTTTTCCTGCTTCAGGCTGCTGAGTTCAAACCAACCCTTACCGCAGCTTCAGCTCGCTTTGTTTCAGGGTCAGTTTGCAAAGGAAGTTATAGTGCTTTGAGGTGCAGTGCATACCTTAGGAAGAAAAAAGGACTCCAAGTAGGTTAGGTGCATTTTATTGCAACCTCCTGAGAGGTTAAAGGAATCACAGGAGTTTGGGCTTCAGGGCTGCAGAGAGAGACATATCCAGGCAGAATTTCTGCACAGCCTTTTAGTTTCTTTTTAGAACTGTTTGCTCTCCTGTGTGTGTGCGAGGCGCTCAGCTGCTCTGCGGTGTGCCAGTCATCTCTCCTCAATCCGTGCTAAAGCAGATCCTTTGAATGGAAAGGTAATGAAAATAGAAAGCAGAAACCAAAATAGACAACTAATCCCCCATTTTGATCTCCTCTGCCCTATGGTTCAGCTCAAAGAGCTGCCATAAAACACAACCACTATCTCTGTCCCCCAAGTATGTGAACAAGCTGCCATGATTTGGCTTGGATCGGTCCATGTCCACGTTCTCTGAATAACAATAAAACATTAATGGAGATAAAGACTGTTATCTCCCTCGTGTCTGTTTTGTCAGTGGAATAATAACTTTAAATATTAAGAGTGCTGAGATTTATAGATGCTGAGCCTGCTCAGCAAAATCTAAATCACGTTCTTTAGTGTACGTTACCATTTATTGCTGCTGTATTGTCTGAAGCCTGAGTGGGTGTTAACCCTGCGATAACATCCTCAATGTGGATTTGATATAATTCTGTAGTGTAGTGTAAAAATTCTGTTGGCTGCTTGGTTAGGTTTGCAGCTCTCCTTAGAGAATATTATGGGAGTGGAAGGTGAATAAAGTGCTGATGCTCCCCAGGAAACATGGGAGCAGGAGGAGCGCAGTATCATGGAATAACCACTTTGGTGTCAATCCAGTGAGTTCAGCTGTGTGTGCGTTGGTTCCAGAGTCTCGTAGGCTTTTGAAATGACTTGATTCTTCTTTAAGTTTAATCTTAGCATTTTCATACTTAATTTGGAGGTCCTCATTGACATATCTATTAATAACAAATGTATTCCAGCCGTTATTTAATGGAGCACTCAGCAGCCCAGTGCTTTCTCGGGCAGCTCCGGGTGCTGCTGCTGAGCCCATAGCAGTGGAGCTCCACGTCCCCAGGTGCAGTCCTGCCCACGTGAGGCTGTGTCACTGCTCCTGAAATGAGCTGTGCATCCCGTGGTTCATCATGAGGCATTTCCTTGTGTTCCCTTTGTTGTGCTCAGTGAGTAAAGGAAAAGTAATCTGACTGATGAAAAGCAGCCTGACAAACAAGAGCATTAAACCGAATGTCAGTACCTGCTATTGACGATTCATTCCTGTGCAGCCTTGTTGCGGTTAGCAGCTGATGAGCAACGTTAGCAGGCATGACTGATGGCTTCAGTTGCAGGTTTAGTAAATATTGCCGGGTGAGAAGGGGACAGAGGTCAGGAGAGTGCAGAGGAGCCTCCCCTCCGCCTCGCTGTGTCTGCGGTGAGCACTGATGGATGTGTCCAAACGCAGAGCTCAGGCTGATGGTAGCCAGATGCTGACTGCTGTCTGGGGGAAGCTATCGCTTGTTTAACACCTGGCTGCTGCCATTAAACTTGCTCAGATATACGTTGCAGAGCAGTAAGTGCTTGTATTCTGGTGTTCATGGTGCAGCTCCTGAAGAACCTTCTGTCTGTCACTAAGCATGGTGCCGCAGGAATGTGGCAGCTCTGCAGAGCGTAGCCTCAGGAAATGCCCTAAGAGCTGCAGTGTGCAGGTGTGGGTTGCTCATTCCTCATAGAACAAGGAGAAAATGAACTTTGCTTCCTCAGGGCCCTTCAGCATTGCTGCCAGATGCAGTGTCCTCAGCACCCGGTGCTTCGTGTGTCTTTGAGGTGGGTGAGGAGCCCCTGTCACCTCTGAGCTGCTGAGCATTGCCTGCAGACACTATGCTTAGCCTTACTGAGTCCTCTGAACAGCTGAGGTGAGGCTGGTTCTTGTCACTGCCCTGATGCTGGGCACTTAGGAGGTGTTCTGAGGGGTGATGTGGTGCTGGAGTCCACTGTTGCTGTGTTCCAAGGATTGTGAATTGTGGTAGAGAAGTGAACAGCCCAGCTGCCTCTGCAGCCACTCGTGTGTTCCCAGCTCCCTTATGAGCAGCTCAGAGAATTGCTCTGCTTTAGTCTTTTCATTTTCCGGGAAGCTCTTTGAGCTATGCTGCTGTGAAACACTGTGATGGTTCATAGGGATGATACCTGGACTGCAGAGCTCTGGTGAGCTGTCTGGATGCAGGGAGCAATAAGGCACATTTTGTACTTCCTGAGGAAGGGAAGTGGCCCTTGTGGCCATGGTTGGACTTTGTTCTACCCAGACAACGGGATTATGCAGAGGAAAGGAATGTTCATCATCCAACCACCTACAGCAGGAAGTGCTTTCATAGGCTGCTAATTCACACAAGATCTACTGAAATCTAAAGGGAGCTGAACATCTCACACTTTTAATATGAGTTATCTGAGCATGTACAGGCAGATAAGTATGAAATGAACCCTTCTGAAATCAGATGCAGCAGTCAGTCCCCAGCTGCCTGCAGATAGCTGTTGTCTGAGCAGAGGATGTGGTGGCTGTTGGAGGGAGGATGCTCGCAGCTACCCTGCAGGTGAGCCCTAAGCAGTGGTGGTGGGAACTCTGAGCCCATCTGGCTGCCAGAGCAGTGATCCTGTGCTGGGTGCTGGGGTGGAGCAGGAGAATGAGAGGAGGTTTCTGAAGGCTCTCCTGAGAGGTCACTAGGTGAACTTGACCTGGATTGTGTCTGACAGGTCATTAATTATAATAACAGCATTGGCAGTGCAGTGCTGCTTTGTAGCTGGTTCCCCACTGCATAATTCTGCCTAGCACGAATGGTGTGATAGATGTGAGATTCTCTGGTTGTGAGGATCAGCTCAGGGGTAACACTCTCAGCTGGAGGATGCAAGTAGTGCAGGTTCTGGTGTTCCTGTGGTTTGTTTGCTTGTTTCTTTGGAAGAAGCCAAGGTGTCCTTGCAAGCAACTCCACAGCAATTATCTTCTGCAAAAAGTCATTTAATTAGAAGAGACTGAAGTGGATTGGAATCTGCAGGTCTCCAAGCAGCAATGTGCTGCTGAATTCTGGCTGTGCTCTGGAGGAGGTGTCCCTCCTCCTCCCGCAGATCTCTGGGCTGTGGGTTCCTGCAGTTGCCAGCCCACAGCGATACAGAGTACAGCTGGGTCTTACAGCAGTGGGTCTCAGCCCCGTGGCAATACCTGTGGGTCCCAGACATTGTGCTGAACTGGGAAATGTGCTGACCTACGCTCTGAGCTGCTGAGGTTTGCTTTTGCCATGGTCTTGTGCCAGAGCAGAATCCAGCCCAGAGGTGGGAAGGAGAGTACCCAAGGCATAGTGGCAATGAGGAGCCTTCAAGCTGGTGCTAGCAGGTGTGCCAGGGCTGTGTGTGTGCCTGGGAAGCTGCAGAGCAGCCATCTCTGCTAGCCTTGCCTGATGCTGGGCGCGGTGTTGTGCTGCGTGGTGCCCTGAGCCATGCACTCCTTGTGCACAGAGCAGCTCCTGCACCACAGCTGGGACAGAGCCCATCTCATGCTGCTGTGTGACACTGATATGATGCTCCCATGAGGAGTGCTGCAAAATCCAGCAGCTGGGCATTACTGCTGAAGTACAGTAACAGGTTGTTAAATGTTTCTTAGATGTGGAGGTAATAAAGAAGCATTCCTTCTGTGTAAAAATGCAGCCAAAGGCCAACACCTGAGGTGCTGCCTGTGATGCAGAGGCTGCCTCATGGCTGGGGCTGTCTGCTTCCCCGGGCCACGGCTTTGCTGCTCTCACAGCCAGGGGTGACCTGGGGACAGCGCTGCCACCCGTGTGCCCAGGACAGCTCTCTGCTGCACTGGTGGCAGCAGTGGTCCCAGTGCTGACCCAGAGCCTCACACCAGCAGATTTCAGAGCACATCTTAAAGGAGATGAGGCTTCTTGCCTGAGTGGTACAAGTGGATGTGCTGATTCGCATCCATTAGAGCCCTTCCAGGGTGCGTGCTGATTTTGGCAGATCTTGGCAGTGCTGCTTTGGAGCTGGGTGGAAACTTGCAGCCTTACCTCATCTTTACATGGCTTTAGGAGGAGACAGTGATGTCTCGTTGTGTTTGGGCACTGGATCTAACATAAGAACTTTCTAACTAGAATGTTTATGAGTTAATTGTATGATGCTTTGTTTGCTCCCTGCTGCAAGGCAAAGCTGTGTGTGAGGGGCGGGGAAGCAGATCAGCCTTTTTTTGGCTTTGTGTCACCCAAATGCATTATCTCCATCTGGCTGTCTCCTCCCCTTTGCATCCCTCCACCGGAGCTAAGTGTGTACCAGGAGCTATTAATAACTGAATCCTGCAAGTCTGCTTCTGCAGATGCAATTCTGAGCTTCTGAATCCTAAAACTCATTACAGATGAAGCAGTAGGCTGCGTTGTAGTTAATGCAATTAGGGTTTGCTAAGTTAAGTTCTGAGGGCCAAATGCTGCCCTTGCTTTCTGCATTTTCTGCATAAAGTTCCTCTGGGACCCAGCCACACAGACTCCCCAGCACATCCTTGTGCTGCCGTCAGCACCCAGCCGTGGTGCTGGTAGCAGTGCTGTCTGTTCAATAGCAAGCAAGGTCCTGATCCACACTCTCAGCTTCCCAGTCCCACTGTCCCACAGGTCTGCATGGCATTGGGATAGGAAAAGTGTTGGGCTGCTACTCATCCATGCTGTCCAAGGCCATTGACTGCTAAGGGCTTGGACTCGTCTTTCTCCGCTGAAAGCTAGAATCAATGGGAGTGCAGTTTGCCCTCTCTGCACAATGGTTTTCTGTATGGGAAGCCAGATCTCCCATTCTAACAGGGACGTGTTACCTGCAAGAGGAAGCAGAAAGACAGAAGGAGACATGAGCATTGTTCCTATCTCAAGGGATAGGGAATTTGGCAGCTCTTACAGCTGGAAGTGGTTGTTGGTGCCTTCTCTTAATACCTCGTGTACCCATGAACTTAACTGAGCATACCCAGCTTTGCAATTAACTCATGAACATTCTGCTTGCCATTCTTGACTAGGGGAAAAAATTCACTGCCTCCCCTGGAATCATTCAGGAGGGCAAGTGGGGTGTGTCTGCTGTGTTAATTGTAATCCTGTTACGGTAAATTCAGCCCTGCTCAGGTGAGGTGGGTGCAGATCTCATGGTGTGTCCTCCAGCAGGTTGGGTGTGTGGCTGCAGGAGCACTGCAGCACCCAACCCTTTCCACTGCCTGTGGCTGCAAATGTGATGCATTCATGGCTGGGGATTTTGAGTTTATTTTTTGCTCTGCTCGGAGTCTCAGGAACTTCAGTTAATTTTATTCCCCAAATTGCATTTTGCCTCCTGCTTCCATAACCGTGTAAATCTGTTGCTAAAGTTAAAGAACCATGACAATATTCTATACATCATTCATAGATCCTTTGCTGGAATTTCACACTTCCTTAAGCTGCTCAAGAGCCTGCAGGGCGTTCTCATCCTGCCACACAGAGCTGCTGCCATGCAGATCCTTGCCCTGGTTAGTGGGGCTGGAGGAGATGGGCAGCCCTTTCTCTGCACAGCTTTCTGCACAGTTTGAGCCCTTCTTCCATCAGCTCTTCTCCTCTCCCCTTTCATCTTTTGTCTGTCTTTGCTAATTTTAGTCTCTTTTCTCTTTCCTTTTATTGTAATCCCCATTTCTTTCACCTCATCCTCACACCAGCCCTTGTTCTTCCTCTGTTCTGCACCCAAACCTGCTTATTCTGCTCCCATCCCCTTGCAGGGGCAGTGCATGCTGCCACGGAGCTGCTGGCAGCTGTGGGGCTGCAGAGCTGCGTGGGTGAGATGGGGATCTCTTGGAGGCAAGGGGAAGCACTGTGCACTGAGCTGGATTTAGAGAGAGAAACTGCCAGAAATGGCTCCAGGCTGTGCTCACGGCTGGCGTACTCCACTTGCCAAGGACCCACGCAGCCTTGGAAACCAGCAGGGATTTGGAGTTCTATTCTTTGTGCCATTAGTTGAGAGAGCTCTGCTTC
>JAPSGF010000035.1:383297-445149 GCA_035772895.1 Perdix hodgsoniae
GCAGCACAAATATTTGCTGAAGTCTTCCTCAGTATGAGTGCCCTGGCCTCCACCCACAGGTGCTCCCACTGACACAACTTGTAAGCTTGCTGGTTACGCTGTGCTCATTGGCTGGGGCTGGGCACCTGGGAGCCTTCATTGCATTAGACGTGGTTGGCACCTGTGCTCCTCTCCCAGGGGGGGGTCCTGCAGCTGCCTCCTTTGCTTCATGGCTTTCATGTTTTCAAGGCACTAATACAACGAGTTTGATGGATATGCAGCTGCTACTTAACTGGCTGTAAGCGTTCATCATGAATCCAGGCAGGAAACTTGGCCTGGTTTGGAGCACCACTGCAGAGCTGAATCCTGATGTGCTGCAGCGCTTTGTTCTCTCAATTCCTCCCTGTTTTGCGGAGCTCCTGTCTCACCAAACCTCTTTCTTTCCTTGCAATCTGTTTCTGACAGCGTGTAAAGTTATTGACAAGGTGATGAAATCTGGTGGACAAGGATTTGCCAGAAAGAGGCGGCTTTTTTCCTCCTCGTAACGCAACTCATCCCCAAAAAAGAAACCTCCGCCCTTTCAACCCCAGGTGCTGCTGCTGGCTGCAGAGCTGTGGCTGCAGGCAGTGACCGCCGGGCCCAGCAGTGCTGTCTGTGGGGCGGTGCAGGCGGTACTTGGCAGGAGAGGAACGGACCGTGGTGACCATGGTGCTGTCCTTGTTAGCTCTGCTCCCCCAGGAGCTGGGTACTGCTCACCAAACCCTCCCTTCTCTTTGCATAAATGTGCAGCAATTGTATCCCCTGCAAAGGGGGCGATCGTCAGTTCTGCTTTTAAGCCTCAAGTCTCAAGAAGCAATTGTTTTGAACCTACCGTGTTTCCAGGAGCTCTGTTCTGTGCCAGTGGTGCAGGTGAGGGTCGCTGAAGTCTGCAGTGACAGTGATGTGGAGGGCACTCTGACCACAAGCCAGGAGCTGCCCGGTGGAGGCAGTGCTTTGTCACCCAGTGACAGGCTGCCTCTGCCAAGTGAGACTGACGGAATGTGAATATGATTGGATTCGTTAAGTGAGAAGAAGCTTCCAAAAGATAACAATAATAGCTCACCTAGATTGAGGGGAATGGTTTGTTGGGAAAAATCCTGTTTTGGCAGAGTGCTGGGAAATACTTTGTTCTGTGAAGGTAGTGTCCCGTTCAGGTGGCAGACACCCACGTGGCGTTGGTTCTGGGATGTGCTTCACCTTCAGCTCTGCTTGCAGAGCTGCCGTAGCTGAGCGCTGGGTGATCCGTGGGGCTGTTCTGCTGTGCTGCACAGAACGCTGCCAGGCAGCCCTGCTGGACATCCCCATCTCGGGAAACGGGCCGCGCTTCCCTTGTGCCATTGAAGAACCTCTACATGGCCGCGAGCAGGAAGGCAGCTTGTTGTAGGCATGTTATCTCCAGGGTGGGAATGCAAAGGTACTTGGTTAGACTTGGAGTTGTCTTTTGTTGTGCTGTTAGCCTTCCAGCCTCCAAATGACACTGCTGTGTTTGGTCTGCTGAATTCTGGAGTTTCTCCTCCATGAGGTATGTGCTATTGTATTTCCTAACCAGGAGTGAAAAATGATAAAGCAGGTAAATTCTTTGTCCCATCTCCCTTCAAAAAAACAAAACAAACAAACAACAACAACAAAAAACAGGGAAAACAATATTGATATTTACCTTAAACGTTGGTTTATGGCTTCGTGGGGTTTCCAAGCAGTTCACTGTGTGCGTTTCTTTTACTTTCCAAAAGCCATTGATTTTTGCAGCACTGCAATTAGAAAACAAGAAGCCTATAAAATGGTGTTATTTCTGTATTTTAAAATGGAGTTTTGGTCTCCTGCTGCCTTTTTATTGGTTTCCCCCTCTCCAGCCCTGCTGAATGTCGCTTGAGTCAGCATGTTGTAATTTTCCTGTGGAAACCCAGGGCTCGCTGGTATCACTTAAACCCAAATGGCACTGCGACAGTTTTGCCATTCTTTGGCTACCCACGTAATAGAAAACACACTCCTTAGGAGTTCGTGCTGCAGTTGTATTGACTGGGAGCACTTGGCTAATCACTTCCTGTAATTAAATTCTTCACTTGGAGAAAAGTTAATCTTCTCAGAACATGTAAAACCTGACCCACGGCCCGAACCGGCAGAAACACAGTGGTTTATAGGCAGCTTTGTCCAAGCGTAAAGGCTCCCTTCCCCAACCAGAAGCAATTAGTGTAATTAAATATTCCTGTTCCCGAGCCAAGGATATATAATAAACTGTAAGCGATACAGCAGATTTCCTCCACAATTTGGTAGACTTTCAAGAACACGAGGGATGGTTTTGCCTGCTCCCACTGACCCCCAGTAAAAAGCAGCTCCATCTGACAGAGCTGCCTTCCCCTCCTGGAGACGTGCGGGGCAGTTGCTGCGCTCCCCTCGCAGGGCACTGCGTGAACGTGGGCATGCGCTCAGCTGATGGCAGACCAACCCAAGCTGCTGAGGGCACAGCCTGGGCTGAGGGGTTGCTGGGGACGGGAGCTCTGTGGCTGTGTGTGGAGCAGGAGATGAGTGCAGGGCCGGGGCTGGCAGCTGGGCGTGCTGCTCGGTGCTGCTCCGTGGGTCACTGTCTGCTGGGGCTGCCTTGTTGGTGCTCTTTTCCTGGGCATCGCACGCTGCTGTCTGTGGGTGCAGCGTCGGCTGCTCCATCTTCTTTAAGTTCATTTTGCACTGATGTTCTCTCGACTCTGTGCTGCTCAGTAGGTTTGGTAGAGAAATCAAGGAGACTTTCCCCAACTCTTTTTCTCTGTGTTTGCATAAACACATTAATAACCTAATTGCCAAATCCTTGCTGACTGGCTGAGGCATTAAGCTTGCTATGGGTGGCTGATTTGAGCCATATGGTTTGGTCCCAAGGTTTCTCTGGGTTTTTAGTAGAGATTCAGAAAGTGCCTATTTGCATCATCTTGAAGCATTGCCATTCCCAGCACAAACAGTTCTGCATAATTTATTACCCTCACTGTAGCTTTGCTCGTACGCAGAAGTTCAACTTCAAAGTACTGCAATCTCACTAGCGATTATTTATGTGCATCAAAACAAAACAGCATGAAGTGCCATCCCAGTGTTAAAGTCTTTTCTTCCAATGGGGAAACTCCAACAGTTCTTCCACAGTCACAAAGTTTCTTGAACCTTCATTAAAAGTCAGAGTAAAAATAACCTTTTGAGGGTCTGTTAACATTTGCCCTTCCTGGCAGCTGGACCAATCGGAATGCAGCGCTTACAGCCAGCACGGTTACCTGGATGATGACAGGTATTGCCATCAGCTGCTCAGTTTGGACACTTAAGATGTATTTGTCACATCCACTTCTAGTTAGCATGAGTTTCACATGCCAGTTATCACTCAGCATCTCAGTACAGCAGTATTTCAGCTGTAAATAATGTCAGGGAGCTTTAGGATATGACAAGGATATTATTTTCTTCCCCCCAGTTTATTCACTGTACAGCACTGGAAAAATACTACTTATGTGTAGAGACTCTTTGCTAAAGCAGTCAGCTTTTGCCTTGCGTTCTGCCCAGGAGGTGCTCATCCCCTGGCTCCTGTTTGCTCGTTAGCAGTGCTGGAGCAGTGCTGGGGCCGAGGGCTGAGCCCTGCGGCGCTGGATGGGCCATGCAGGCAGTGGAGCTGTGGGGTAGCGGAGAGGTCATCGTGCTGCCTTTGCAGCAAATGTTGCATTTAAAAAAAGATCACAAGCATTAGATGAAGCGTACAAAAATAGCGCCAGTGGTTGGAGTGCTAAGGATGCCCTGAAAGTGGGGCTTCACCAAGCCTGCTTTGCTTGTGAATTTTGCTTTCCTAATTGTCAGGATCCTCTCGTTGTGATCTGGGGTTCCCTGCTGACTGGCTCTGCCCCAGCTTACAGCCCATCGCCGAGAGCTGTGGGGACTTCTTTCCTGGCCCGCAGCCCTGCAGAGTTCAGATGCCAGTGATGTGTGCCAGGGTGACGTCAGCCACTACGGTAGGCAGGGTCTGAGTCAATCTGTGTGCACAGATCATTGAGCATCCTGGTTGTAAAACCAACAGCCGCGGTCAGCTGGTCATGTAAAGAAACATCTCCCAGGTCTTGTGGCATTATTTAAATCCTAAATCTGCTTGCAGTTTCCTGAACAGAACGCCTACTAAAATTTGGAGAAATTACACCTGGAATGGTTGTTGGGAACATTGCTGCCACAGTCTGAGGAGGAAAAGGAGCAATGCAGTTGGGTGTTTCCCCACAGAGGCTCATCTCTGCCTTTGGATGGTCCTTGTCAGCTTGCAGCCTCCCCACGCTGTGCCCCCAGGTCAGTGCAGCACCCCAGGAGCTGTGGGTGGCAGAGAAGAGCGTTCCTGCTTTGTGGGCAGAGCTGGTGGTGGCCTTGAGCCCCGTGTGCTGTGGCTGGCCCTGGTGTTTCCCTTTCCATCCAACTGCAGCAGCCTTGGGTACAGGTGGACCTTTTGTTTCCTGCCCCCACCTCCCGTGTAGTGCTGCCAGTAAGCTCTGATGGTGCCCGTGGCTGTGGGAGCAGCCTTGCACCCACGGCGGCCCACAGGGCAGCACCTCCACTCCCATGGCTGAGGCCAGCGGCTGCTCCCACCCAAATTGACGGGGCGGAGGGGTGGGGGTGCAGGGCAGCAGCGGCAGGGTGAGCTCCAGCTTTCCAAAATGCTTCCCTGTTTTGGGGGAAGCTCCCTACGAGTCCGATTTTCTCTCTTCCTGGGATTACGGCAGCAATGCTCCTAGGGACTGGCAGGCCAAAGAAAATTCATTAATTACTGCAGCAATGAAGCAGTGGAGGTAATGCTGCACTGCCTGCGGTGCAGCCAGTGCTCAGTGCAGTGGCTGCAGCTTCCAGGGGCACGGCAGTGATGGTTTGTGCTGGTGCAGAGCTGGGCTGCAGCGGGACAGCAGTGTGCGCCCAGGGCTGACATCGCTGCGCTGTGTGGCAGAGCCTGCAGAGATGGGCACGATTCAGGGGCGGGCTGAGATGGGAAGCTGGGCAGCCTGGGAGGAAATTCTGATGAGAAATTCTGCTTTTAATTTGAGAAGTTTGGATGAAAATGTTGTCATGAAAAAATTTAGTTTGTTCTTCCCACAATTACAGGCTGGGAAATAATTCCTAGTGCTTTTTTGCTGTTGCAAAAAATAGGAGCTGTGCATTGGAGTAGCCAGACACACTGACACAGGCTGTTCGCTTGGCACGGCCCACAGTACTGATTTCCTCATTAAGTGGCGGAACACAGACACTTCTTGTGGTAGAAAGGCATGGATTCACTGTGTAATTTTCACCTACGTTTGTCTATTTCTATTTAAAGTGCTTCTAAGCAGCTCAGAGCCATCTAAAGCTGGATGTGCTGTGCTCCATCCCAGCCGTGCTGCAGGGCGAGCTGTCAGTCTGTCTGTCTGTCCTTTGGTCCTCAGTTCCTGAACACTGGTCCCTTCTGCCCAGGGCCTGGAGGCTGCTGCTTTTCTGCCGTGATTAAAAAAAATTCAAACTGCAGCAGCCCCAATTTACAGTTCATGTTCTGAGAAAGTGGCTCTTATGTCTTGCCAGCCCTCAGCACGTTCCCTTGTTAAATTATGCATATGCTAATGAAGTGTGAAAATCAGCCAAATAACAACTCTGTGTAATAGCTTAATGTCCCCAGAGCATTGTGGCTTTTTGTTATTATTATTTTTTGATTTGTGACCCGTTCTGAGTCTCATTTCTGCAGGGTGTTCTTCCAACAGCTGAGGTTGATTTGCATTTTCACTTTTTCCCCTTCTGAAAGAAGCCAAAACGCTGACAGTCCTCAGTGCGTTTTCTGTTCTGGATTTGGTGATCCCCAGGTTTCCATTGCAGTGGGTAGCCATTTCTCAGCATAATGTGTGCAGTCTACCCCTCTGTCCCCAATGTCAGTGGGGTCTGTGGGACGCAGGGTGCCCCACCAGTGCTGGGGAGGATGACTGGCTGTCAGGGGGGGTCTTGGCAGGGTGTCGCCTGTCGGTGACACAGCCCCCACCTCCAGGAGCAGAGCTCCGAGCAAAGATCCTTAATTCCCTGTCACAATCAACTTAATTAAATCCCATCTGACTGAGAGAGGTTTTTCATTTGATCTAATGAATGGCCGTACTTCCATTTGGAAGCTTCTTACATCCTGGAGTTTATTCCCTAATAACATGTGAGGTTTGTTTGCCTGCCTGTTGCCACTAAAGATAGACTAGAATGAAAGCCAGATGGAAATTTCCTTCCAGGAGGACAAAATCCATGGAGTGATGATTAATTAAAAATGAAAAGCGAAGGGGGCAGGGAGTGGAAGGGCATTGCAGCAGCAGTGCCCCGGGCTGCCCCGCAGGCTGGTGGGCGTCCCTGGAGGGCTGCAGGGCAGCTCTGCTGCGGCTGTGCTGGGGGCTCTGTTCTGCCTCCGCACCCTTCCCATGGAGCCCACACATCCCAGCAGGAAGGTGCTTGGCTGAGCCCCATGGGCTGCTCTGGAGGGCAGTTTTTCCTTCAGCTCTTAAACTGTAGCTGTTCGCATGCTCAGCTCACAGTAAAGAGAGCAGGCTGCTTTAGTGGTAACGGCAAGGTTGGCAGGGAGCAGCCAGCAGGTGCCCCCTGTCTGTGTGCTACCAGAGGGCCTCTCAAAGTTCTGTTGTGTATATTTCTTTCAGATGATGACGATGAGCAGCCTGGCAGGGATGCTGACAGTTGGCATTGTTAAGCCTAAAGATGTTAGTTCTCTATTAGTAAAGATGAATTCCTATTACCACAACACAACGGGTCCTAGAAATAGTGTGGCCGTGGCCTCTCCATTTCAGATACAGAGTGATTTATTGTGCAGGGAAGTAAGTAAGGTCGTATCTTCTCCTGGGCAAACTTGAGATGGTATTGCAGCTGTGTACCGGATCCTTATCTGAGCTGCGAGAAGAGCAGTACAGGCAGGCGTGTGTTTGTTGGAACAGAAACTCCTGATTGGTTTAAAATATATATTTGTTGTGATACTTACCGTTCATAGAACAAGTGGGCTTTGGTGCTGTTTGGTGTTTGGTTTGTTTGGCACTGTTTGCTTTTGACTCTCCGTTGTTTACTAGCAGCACATCTGGCAGCACTCTGTGGGCTCTGCCCAGTGTGTGCAGAGCTGGGTGAGCTGCTGCAGCTTCGTGCTGATATTGGACAGCCTTGGTGGGGCTGGTGCCTGCAGTGGGGACCTGTGTGCAGGGGGGGCTGAGCATCCCTACGTACAGTAACACAGTGCGCACTGTGAGCCAATGTGAGCAGGAATGCCAAGTTCTGAAGACGAATTCATTTATAGTTATAATCTCCACCTTCAGCTGCTTCACAAATTACTTTTAAGCAATTCATTTTAGAGACTCAGAACATCATTTTATGAACTTAACGCCAAGACGAGGAAGGGAAAGTTTGATTAAAACGCTGCATGGAAACTGTCCTGAAACGATCTCCTTCGGGGCAGACGGAAAGTGGTGGCACGGTGCTCATCTTCACAGAATCGCAGAATCATAGGGGTTGGAAGGGATCTCCAGAGGTCATTGATTCCAACCCCCTGCCAAAGCAGGTTCCCTTCCCATCTTCTATGGAAAGAAGCACTAAAGGAGCCAGAAGTGGGGCGTTAACCCGAGCGCTGGGGGCTGCCCAGTGTGGGGCTGTTGGGCTTCCCCAGCCGTGCCCATTGCTCCCAGGAGGGCTGCGCCCCCGAGAGGCACTGCTGGGCCCTGGGGCAGCCTGGCAAAGAGAAACCCTTCCTTGGTGCCTGCACCTCGATGCTGCTCCAGATGTTGGATTAAGCCATGTTTAGCTGATTAAATTCTAGTCCAAGCAACAAATGCCAGCGACTGCCTGTGTGTGGCTTCGGTGTGTTTACTTTCTCCTAAGTACACAACGGGGATATTAGGTGTGTTCTTTCCAATGCGGCGCTCTCTGGTCTGTGGTATCCACTCTGTTCCTCTGGAGCAGAGGGATGCTGGGGTGGCTCAGCCACTCTGGGCTGCTGTTTGCCTCCCATCAGGCACACCGTGTGCTGGATTTCCCATTCCCCATGGGTTTGGACCCCTGCATCCTTGCGGCCAAGCAGCATTTGCCATTCCTTACCTCCCCATCGCAGCCGTGCCCTGCCTGAACCCCCGGCAGGAGGCAGTCTGTGCGAGTTGCTGCATGTTGTGCTCTCAGCATTCACCCTGACTGCACGTTCCTTGTGCATCAAGCGGGAGTAATGGTAGAAGAACAGAAAGTGACATCAATGCAAAATGTGACAAATTTCAGTCATAAGCTGAAAACAGCTGCTGGCTACGAGAGAAAAGCTTGCAGCTTCCAAATTTTACTCACTTAGCTGACATTTGGGTACTTCTACTTACAGTTTTTAAAAAATCAATAGGTTTTCCTGATAAGCTGACAGATGGCTTCAGCAAGATGACCAGAAAGGCAGAATGCATGGCATGCTGAGCGCTTGGCAGAGCATCGGTGCTGCTGCCAGCACAGCCAGCCTTCTGCTGCTACGGCGATCTGACGGAGCTGCGCGTGTATCGGGGTTTCCTTGTCCTGCAAGGCACAGTCTGGAGCATACGTACGTAATGGTGATCAGAACTGGTTGCTGTAGTCATCAACATCTGCTAGAAAAGAGATCTTGGTATTTCTGCTGAGGATAAAGATGTTCTGTCTATAAAGGACTGGTGATATCTGGGAGTCGGTGTTTCCTGTACCAGCTGTTCACACTGCAGCAATGTGGTGTCACTGGGACCAGTGGGCTTCCAGGAGGTGTTTAGAAACCAGATCGCTTCCTTGGCTGCTTCCTGCTGTGTGCCACAAACCGGAGGTGCCCCAGGATTTGATGCCCTGATCCCATGGAGCTGCCTGTGAGGCTCAGATGGTTCTTGGAATTCCTTTGAGCTTTTAGAGGTGTTAAGGTGAGAAGGACAGAACTTATCAATGCCAAGGTGCTCTCTACATCTGATTTATTTTAGGATCGCCCTTTTGCAGACAGACATAGATTTTCTATTAATACTCTGAAGGGTTTTTGGCCAGCGCTCCCCAGCCTCCCAGCAAAGAGGTGGCACTGTGAGCTCTGCAGATGGCTGAGGCGTGCGATGCAGCAGAGGAGCCCGGGGGGCTGCTTGTTTCGGGAAGCTGTGCAGTCCGTGCTGAGGTGGCACTGAGGGCTCCCTGTGAGCTGGGGCACCGCGGTGCTCAGCGCTTTCCTGAGACTGGCTCCTTCTGAGCGCTCGTGTCGAGCGGTTGCAGTGCTTTAAGCCTTGTGAGGACAGTGGGAGAGAAGTAAATTCACAGTCTTTCATGTAAGCACTTTGAAATAGGCACGGAGGTGGGGGAAGCTGCAGAGCTGCTCTGGAGGAGCTGCCAGATGGAAATGTCTTCAGTTTGGGTCGGCAGCACTGAATTATTCTGCACTGTAACAAGGGCAGAGAAATTTTGAATGTGATGGTATTTTTAGCATTTAAATCTAGGAGATTTATTCCATTTTGGGAAAGATTCACAGCTGCTGCTATCTCAGCAGCATTGCACTGTGCTGTTGGGAAATGGTCCCCATCTTGCTGAGCCCTGCCCTCCTGAGCCAAGCCATGCTGTGGGGAGGGGCTGCACCCCCCGGGGTCTGGAGGCGCAGCCCTGCGGAGGTGCAGACTGAGGGCTTGGATGGGCACTGTGTGGTGTTTCACTTTGTTGGTGTGTGATAATGTTTTGGGGCATTATCCTGATGGTATGAGATTCTTACTGGGCTTAATGCAGTGGAATTGATTTCTGTTTGCCAGCCTATCAGTCCCCTCAGTGGGGAAAAATCAGTGCAGATCGATCACATGTGATTTTGCGTGTCATTAGATTCATAGTGAACCTCTGCTGTCCCACTCCCTTCCGTGCCCTCACCACGTGGCACCGCACTTTGCAGGAGGGCAGATTGCACAGCCCAACCCCAGTGACCCACAGCCAAACTTTGCTGTGTTCATGTAGGGTGGAGGAGCACATCCCTGCATGTCCACCATGTGTCCTAAGTGTTCCTTTTAAGTCTGTCTTTTTTGTAGCCAAGTGGCCTTGGTGCGCTTCTTGTTTGGTTTCTTCTTCGTGTTTTCCACAGGCAGGGAAGAAAGCTGACGAGGAATTGTAGTGGGAGATTTGGATCCTGGGAAGAGCCCACCTCTGCAATTCTCAGGCTGTGCTGGAGGCAGGACGTGTCCTGCTCACCCCATGCTGCTCTCAGCCACCTGCAGCCCTGCTTTGTCTCATGGGAGCCTTTCCCCGTTCCATCACTGGGAGAAGTGAATGGGATCAGTGCAGCCTCAAAGCCCACGAAGTGGCCAGGACTATGACACAGCTTCCATATGCAAAGTCCTTGTCACACGTGGGTCGCAGATGCTCTGCTCCCAGAAATGTTCTCCATTTGTCAGCCAGTCACACCTGTGGAGGATAGGCACCATTTGCCTACATGTGCTTGGGGCTGAGCGCTTTAGTTTTGAGAGGGTCAATTTATTTTATTTTGTAAATACAAATTTATGAAACAGAAACAAGGACGGAGCTCCTGTTAAAAAGCTTGCAGTGTGCAAGCCTTTGCATTGGCGCTTTTGCTACTCTACTTCAAAACTCCAAATCTGTATTTAAAGTTCTGATGTGCAACACGAAGTTGTCATTGCTGACATTGGGTGAATTGCAGGTAATGGGAAAACCCCACAGTCTCCCTTCTTGTTGAGAGGCAGATGAAAAGGAAAACTGAAGAAATCTCTTTTAAGCAGTGAAAGCAGTGAGCCTCACGACTTCCTGAGTGAGACGAGACCCACAGGCTTCCATGGGGCTCAGGGCTGAGAATCCTCCCTGGAAGTAGAGGCCCATATCCTTACTGCTTTATCCAGAGGAATCCCAGGGGCTGTGCCCTCAAAGCCCTTTCTGAGCTCCAGGGTTGTGCTGTGCCACGGAGCAGTTGGGTGCAGAGTTGATGCTCTGGCTCTGCCATCAGCATATGGCCGAGTTCTGTGCTTCCCTCCCTGCACCGTTCAGCCTGGTTTGCTGTTATTTAAGGTGCTTCCCGATGTATTACCATTTGCAGGCTTTGCAGGCTACCATTTGCTCAGTGTATTACCATTTGTGTGTGGTGCCATTGGCCGAGTGATTCTTACCAACAGCAGAACACAGGATGTCAGTGCCCTGCTGGGTCCTGAGTTCCCCTCAAAGCTCCTCTTTGTCCCAGTGCAGTAGGAGCACCTGTTTGTCTCACTTTGGGGAAGGGATAATCTGGGGTCATTTTATATGAGGACGCCTCAGTTATAGTCGGAGTGGTGTGTGAGGGGTTCTCCCAGTGCTGGCCTGTGGTGTCAGCAGTGGGATGTGGGGTGGGCACATCCACCCCCCCACGTGGGGTGGAGGACCAGGGGTGCTGCTGGCAGCCATGCACTGTCTGGGGCTGAGCAGCACCAGGACACAGGGACGTGTGGGATCTGCAATGGTGGTGTGGAGCAGAGGAGCTGTACAAGGAGTGCAGCTGCAGGGTAACTGCGTGTGGTGACATGGAGATGTCAGCTCTGGGCCTGGCTAGATTGGAAACAAGTGACTGCAGCTGTGTGCCTGACTCATCTGTGGATCTCAGACATAAGCTCTGCTATTCACAACCTTCCACTGTAGCCAATTTATCATAATGATGCTTACAGTAATGCTCTTGCTGCCTCCAAAGCATTTTCTCTTCAGTTCATGGAGAAAGAAGGTTTACAAAAACAAAATGTGTGCCATGGTCCTGCCATGTAGATGGAGAGAAGCAGAGCACAGGAGAGCTGTGTGGCTGCCAGGCTGCAGAGTGAAGGGGGGTGGAGGGAAAATACCGTCGTGTACTGACTTTGTTTGGAGCTGATGGGGTCCGAGCAATGGAGCTGCACCAGCACTGCCTGCCCTGCTGCAGCTGTGGGACAGGCTGTGAGTGTTGGGAGCACATCGAGGGTGCTTTTGTAATGAGGTGCTGCAGAGATTTGGTCATCCAGTAAAAGTACTTCAGCTGAGATGGTGTTCCTACCTTGCACGTTTTCTGGGCTTTGAATCTTGCCCTGGTTTGCTGTGCTGGGACAGCCATGCGGTGCTGCAACCCACTGCATCCGTGCTGCTGTGCCAGCAGGCATTGCGTGCATGATGTGCAGAGCTTCCCCGTTGCACCTTTGGGGCACAGTTCTGTCCCTTGGAACAGAAAGACTTCAGGAGGAGGTGTTCAGAGTGAGGGGGGGTGTGGGCTGTCCCAGTGTGGGGTTATGGGGGTGTCTGGGAGCACGGGTGGGATGTGTGGGCCTTGGGCACCAAGGGCAGCCCCCGGCTTTCTCATCCCTGTTATAAACCGCTCGTTGTCCCTTTGCTGGGGAATGTACCTTCCTCCCACAGTAGGAGAGGGGAAGGGGCACCTTGCCATTCAGCAGCACGTGTGCATACCAGGCTGTGTGTATGATAAATTTTCTATTTTTCTGATAAAACCGCATCACTATGGTGAAAATCAAATCCAGCCCTCGATATTTTTAGCATGAAAGCGTGAAGGAACATTAATGCTCACAGAAGGGAGAGCTGCGGGCTGGTGCTGCTCGGAGGGGAGGGTCTCCATGGAAACAGTTTTCTTTAAATTCTCCACATTCGGGGCACTGAGTGTGTAGGAGGCAGTGAAGGAAATAGAAACAGGAAAAAAAAAGAAAAAAAAAGCATTTTTCCTTCTTACTGTCACAAAACTACTATAGGAACCTTAGGAGAAATGGATGTCAATTATCGATCATTTCAATGCACGTACGCAGGAATTGTAATAAATAATTGCTGGTCGGCTCTGAGCACGGGGTGGGACCTGTGGGCAGCCTGCAGTGCGCTGTGCTGGGGCTGCAGCTTTGACATGGGACATCTTCTAGTGCTGCTCTGCTGCCCTGCTGTGATCTTTTCTAAGCTCTATCCTTCTCCCCAGGGGAGACGCCTTCCCGGCCGCTGCCTGCCTGCTGTTACAGCCTGAGGGTGCTGGGGCAGAGCCCAGGCCCCGGCCCTGGACCCATGAGGTCCCACTGCCAGGGGAGGAGCTGGGGTTGAGCCGAGCGTTTCAGCCGCCCTTTGCCCACCTCTGGGCAGCTTCAGGTGGTTTGTCCAGGACAATGTGTGTGCTGGGGCAAAAGCTGCTCATGTCCCTGGATCACAGCGCTCTGCTGAGGGGGGGGGAGGCTGCAGGTAGGCTGCAGGTTGGGTCTGGCAGCGCTGCGAGCAGCCGCTGTGTGGAGAATGTCTCAGGGCAGCAGGGAAGTTATTGCAGTGCGCCGACAAATGGAGTGACCTAAAACCAGAGCTGGTGAAAGGGAAAGGGTTTCAGCAGTGAAAATGCCCCCTGTTGTGAGGTGCAGCTCCAGCACAGCTGTGCTGCTGCAGCAGTGTCTGCTCAGCCCTGTCCCTGTGCTCTCCAGGTGCCATTTCTGCTGACGTGGAGTTGGCAGAGGGGCCACGGTGATGTTCACCCCCCTGGAGGTCACTTCACTGCGTTGTGCACTGCTGGAGTCGGGGCCTTTTCCTGCCCTGTGCTCCATACCCAGGGCTGCTCCCTGCCCTCAGCGCTGCGGGCGGTGCTGTGCTGCTCAGGGCTGTGGCTCCTGCTGCCCACACAGTAAGCAAGGCGTTCAGCAACAGTGTGTGGTTGGCATGCAGCCTTACAATTAGGAACTGCTGCCTATACTATGCTAGAAAGTAGCATAAGAGTTAGAAAGTGTTGCTTAAACGTTGCTGGAAAGTAGCATTGGAGTTGCAAATGTTGCCTGAACTGTTGTGTCCAATGCGCTGACAACTGGAAGATGTTAACAATGAGAACCTGGGCTTGTGTGAGGGCTTAACCTGGCGCTGCTGAACCCCATCTGGTTCCAAACACAGTCTGTCAGTGTTCCAGTGTGTTTCGTTTTAGCTGTGATGTGTATCTGCTGCTGGGGATGGAGGGAGATGTCTTTTGGATTGATTTTTCAGGGCTATAGGTACCAACAGCTGTCCTGGTCTGCAGGAGGCACCCACTGAGTGAGGGGATTGGATGGAAGGGCACTGTGCTGGTGGATGTTTTGCTCACCGAAGTGCTGCTGATTTCATTTTGGAGGCCCACACAACACGGTTACTTTGCAAAGCTTTCCCTCGTGCAGAGCTCTGTGTCTCCTCGCAGTTCTGCCTTCAGCCCAGCAGGTCTGAGGTTAGGGCACAGGGTGGGTGCTGGGGCAAAGTGCTTCCCAGTGCTGGTTATTAACAGCAGCATCAGAACCACATCCTCCTGGGTGCAGCTGTGGGGCAGCTTGGGCTAAAAGCACAAGGAAGGCTCTGCACCCCTCAGTAACACCTGTGGGCAGTGGTGCTGTCAGCTCATGCAGCTGGGGGCTCTGCCTGAACCCAGTGGGTGCAGTGAGTGCTGGGTCACAGGGGGCTGCAGGCTGTGCCACCCACATGTGGGCTCTCACTCCCATCTTTTGCTTTTTTTGTTTCCATAAATCCATGGGGAAGAAAACAGCCAGGAAGGCTTCCCATCCCGATATTTTCAGTTGCAAAATGGGACTGATGTTAAGCAATAATTCAAATCCAGTCAAGCAGAAAATAACAGGTGTGTCTGAAGGAGCTCAGGATCCATTTGGTAGCTTGAAATGAACCCCCAAAAGACTGAAATTCCAAACAGGTGTTATCAGTGCTCAGCAATGCAGCCAGCACCACTGCACTTAGCCTGGCTCTGAACCAGGCTGGCCCTTCTGCTTTGCTTTTCAGTGCTTCTATTAATGTTAGTAACAGATGGTTAAAACCTTCCCAACAGATTCTGCTGCCCACAAGTGCGGGCTGATGCAGAAGGGCTCCATGCAGAGGACAAAGTGCTTTGCTGAGCAGCATTCCCACGCAGTGCCTCAGCCCCCATTGCACTCCCAGTCCCGTTCGTTCACCACTGGTCCCTGGGGTTTGTCTTTGCAGTTCCATCTGCTGGGAAATGGGCTCGTGAGGCTGTTCACAGCCACCAAACATTGTAAATGAATTACAACAAACTTTGGAATGTGTTCATGTGTCATTACAAATATGCTTAATGCTGGAGAGATGGGGTAATGTGGAGAAGAGGAGCGCATGGTGCATGTTAATGGCAGCAGCACGGAGTTCATCACTCATCTGCCTGCTGCCATCTGGATTCTCCCAGCTTGGCAGATGTGGGGGCTCTGTGCACATCACCAGGCTGAATGGATGCAGGAAGTGAGTGAGCACCCAAAGCTTTCACTCACTCCAGTGAGTTTATGAAGGCCCCAGTGACTGCGGTTACTCTGGAGCTGCAGCTGACAGCTGAGGGCTGTGGTTACAGCTGGGGCTGATGCACAGAGGGGGTCCAACCACCTCAGGAGCAATGGAAGTGGGGCAAAGCCTTCACTGGTTCCATTTAGGAAAGCACAGACATTGAAAGAACTTCAGGGCATAAAGCCAGGAGGAACTTTGCTTTCTGCTTGGCAGAAATAGTGACTGTGTGTTACTAATGGTGATGGCAGGGTCTGCTCTGTGCTGAGCTGTGTGCTCTGGATGAGGCTGTGGCCAGTCCGCTGTAGTGGCCTTCCAGTGGGTGTTCCAGAGGGATGCAAATGACGGAGGGAGAAGGGGTGATCCAGACTGTGTGTTTCAGGTATTCCTTCCACTGCCCCATGGCAGCCAATGAGCAGGAGGAGCCATTCTGGTGCCCACAGCAACTTCTGTCCTGGGCACACTGCTGCCAGCATGTGGGGTCTGTGAGCTTCTGCAGGCACGGGAATTACAGCTGTGGATGCACTGCCCCATAGGTATGGGATATGAGAGGGAGCAGAGAGTGATTCTGCCAGCTCTCACTGCAGGATCGGGCTGGCATTGCAAGAACGAAGTGCCTTTCATTGCAAAATCAATCTCACGCCAAGCACTGGGGCTCTGAGACTGCATCCACTCTTCCCTGTCCCCTGCTCTGTTTGCTGCGCTCCAGGCAGCTGGTGACACCAGTCGGGCAGTAATTGTCATGGAATTAACCTCTGACATCCTTTTAAAAATAGCCCCAATAAATCCAATCATTAGCAGCTCTCCTGCTTTGCCTCAAGGGTAAGTGCAGCAGATTAAAGTCTTTACATGCCGCAGATCCCGAGAGCTTCCCTGCCTGTCCCCTGCCATGGTGGGAGCATCCCTGCGCCCTGGGGCTGTGGGACACGGAGCAGCGCTCCAAAATGCTGCAACTGTCGTTATGTACAATAGAAAAGCTGAGATGTATGGAAATGTCACAGGGGAGAGAAGGCGCTGACAGTATGCGCTGCCTGAGCTGCGTGGGAATGGTGCATTTAGATGCCTGTGAAAGCCACTCTGCAGTTACTTAAATTGTCTTTGTCTTCTTCCTTTCAGCTGACATTATCTCTACAGTAGAATTCAACCACACTGGAGAATTGCTGGCAACAGGGGACAAGGGGGGTCGGGTTGTCATATTTCAGCGTGAGCAGGAGGTAGGTACAGAATGCTGTTTTATCCTTGTAAAGCAGTGTCCTGTTGTTTCCTAATCTGTGCCTGTCACTCTTAAACTCGGTTCTCCCCTAGCAGACTGAGAATTGGAAAGAAGCAATTAGCAGTGAGACCAGGAGTCATGCTGCAAAGTGCCCTAAAATGCTGCAAAGTGCCCTAAAATGCTGCGTTGCATTCCAGCACCTCCAGCCATGCTGCAGCTCCTGGTAGCTCAGCACTGGCACAGCTGGCTGCCAGCCGCCCCCTGGCTGTGCTGTCCCACCCCCAGAACCCCTCGGGCCTGGGGCTCTTTGCCCTCAGCTCGGAGCTGCATGGCCTGGCTGGGAGCAGAGCTCCTCGGGGGGTTCCTGAGAGGGCTGCACTGTGTGAGGCCGCCAGCAAAGCTGTGGGGCATCGATGGGTTACATTTCTCCTGATGTTCAATCTGCGCAGTATTTCTGTGTATGCTGGGGGAAACTGATCAGTATGAGGTTACATACAGAAGCTTTGTTGGCCTTTCTGTTACTATTCCATTTCATATTTCTCTTTTTTGTTATTCTCCCACTTTTCTTGGACTTCCACCTCCCTGACACCCCCTGGGATGTGTTCCGTCCGCCTCCTGTTTGACACAGCCCTCTGCCCCAAGGGACCAACATCAGTGTGCAGGAAGCAACCTGCAGCACAGATCCACTGCACTCCCCCAGCCCCACTCAGAGCCCCGTGCTGCACAGCTCTGTGGGTTTTGGAGAAATGCAGCCCCTGGCAGACGGGCGCTGTGCCTCTCTGGGCACTGATGGTTCTCAGACATCGTCACCTTTCCCAGCAGTGTGATGGGCTCTCCTTGCAGTGCTGCTCCCGGTGCTGCCTGTGCCACGGGGCTCTGTGCCAGGGCTCCGACCTGTCCCTTGGGGGCCCTGCTGGCAGCACAGGGCTGCAGGCTCAGTGCAGGGCTGTGGGCTCATTGCAGAGCCCAGCTCCCAGCCCCAGGGCAGCGCTGGGTCAGGTGTGCAGTGAATCTGGGGGCGAGGGAGTCAATGGGAAATGTTCTCTCCATGTCTCACATCCTCTCTGTCCTCCTCCTCAGAGCAAGAACCAGCCCCATCGCAGGGGTGAGTACAATGTGTACAGCACTTTCCAGAGCCACGAGCCAGAGTTCGATTACCTGAAGAGTTTGGAGATTGAGGAGAAGATCAATAAGATCCGATGGCTCCCGCAGCAGAACGCCGCCTATTTCCTCCTATCCACCAACGGTGCGTGTGGCTGCAGGCAGGGAGGGGCTCCTCTGTGCGCTTTGTTCTGCTGATGGCTCTTGTTGGGTATTTTTTGAGAGCTCTCTGGGTGAAGTTTTTGTTGTTGTGTTGTTTGTTTTTTTTTAAGCCATGGCTGCTGTGTTTCAGTGTGCAGCTGCGCTTAGCTCAGCAGTTCCGTGTTATGCTCAGATGAATATCGGGAGGATCCAGGAATATTACTTGGGATGAATGGGGCCTTAGGATGGATGTGACTTAATTACTTTAGGGGACAAGGAGGGTTCTAATTATCTCCCGTAACCAACTAACTTTGTGTTACAGAATTGACTCTATTGATCATTGTAATAAAATTTGAAGATTTACTAAACTCATCTGGGGGAGAATTACTGAAATGCAATGAAGATTAATTATAGAGCACGATGATCTGTTAATTGAGTTTTTAAATAGTTTTTTGATTAACAGGGATATTATCGCTGTGCTTAGGACGGTGTTTCATGTTGCAGTGAGCTATAAAGCGATGCTTTGTAACATATTCCCATGTCGCGCTGTTTCTTTCCGCTCTCACTCTCGAAGTAACGTGGCACAGAGACCCACGGAGTGGGCTCAGCAGCAGCCAGGCATGACTCTGTTCTCTCGCAGATAAAACTGTGAAGCTATGGAAGGTCAGTGAGCGCGACAAGAGGCCAGAGGGCTACAACCTGAAGGATGAGGATGGCCGCCTCCGAGACCCCTCCATGATCACCTCGCTGCGGGTGAGTGGGCGGCACAGTGCATTTCTCTGGGGGCTGGCATGCAGGCAGCAGTGGGTGCTGGCGCGGCTGTGTGCCCACGGATGGTGCTGGCTGCTGCTGGGGGCACAGGGGGTGCTGCATAGCTGGGGGGTGCAGACACACTGTGAGCACAGCAATGCCCTTGGCTCACTTTGTAGCTTCAGGCTTCATTGCCAATTGAGCCTTCCAGAACCTCAGGCCCAGTTCTCACCTCTGCTCCAGCTGCTCCCAGGACGAGCGGGCGTTTCCTTCATTGAGCAAGAGACATTTCATTTCATGTGTATCTGCATCTGCTGCCACATTTCAGGCAGAGTTTGCAGCCCAGTGCAGCCCACAGGAGGGGCCTTCCTGGGCTCTGGGTGTTGGTGCTGTAGGAGCTGTGCTTACTGACTGTGAGTGGGATACAGGTGGGTTTTTAAAGGATGGTGTTGTTAAAGGGTATAACTGCAGTTAATAACTTGAGCTCAGGGCAAAAGAGATGCCTGTTTCAGTTTCTAACGCGAACTGCCTGAAAAGTGATGCTGGTGTTGGTACATCTGCCAGGTTTCCTTTCCAGCCCGTGCTGCCCTCTACACAGTTGGCTGATGGCATTGGCTGGTGGAGGTTGGCTGCATCCTGGCGTTGGCATTGGCAGCTGCTGGGCTGCCGTGGGGTTGGACCATCTTGGGCATTTGTTGCAGACATTCAGCCCAAAGTCACAGCTTGGATCGCAGCATGGTGCTTGTTGGCTGCACAATTTTGCCTTTTTGGTGTCTTTTAATGCTCCCTACAGTTTCCTGATATCTATGGCAAGCAGCCCCAAGGGAACATGTGATTCCTGCTCCGTATCAGCAGGTAGAGGTAAAGCACGATGTGAGTGCTCGGTGTTATGGGTGTTGGTATCCATGTGCACAGCACCTTCTGTCCCTAAGGATGCAAAAGAGAGCGGCCTTCAGTCTGCTCCAGTTCACACTGATGGGTTTCCTCAGGCAGATATTCACATAGCTTTCGGTTTTACTGCTGCTTGGTGTATCCTGAGCACTTAATGCTCCTCTGGTGCTCACGTTTTTTTCATTCATCCACGGTTCCATGTTCAACCGCAGGCAAGCAAAAAAAGATTTAAAACCACCTGGCTGCAATCATCTCTTCTTATTCACTGTAATGGTTTAGATTTACTCAGTCAGCATTGTTATCTGGGGCATTTCTAACCCACGTAATGCAGAAGGACTATTTCCTTTCAGACCATGAAGGCCTTTGCTGTCACTGGCAGAGCTCTGCTCAACAGGGTAGGTCCCAGCCCGGCAGCCTCTGCACCACATCATGGGGCTCTCTGGGTGCCTCTCTGCACCTCTGTACACCAGGGGCTGTTTGCAGGAATCATTGACACAGATAACAGCCAGGGCTGAAAACTCTTTAAATAAGGACTGCGTTGTCTTAGATCCCTGCACAGCACAAGGCAGGGCCGAGAGGAGCATGGCTATTGCTGTTGTCACAGTGCTGTTTGTGATTAAGAGCTGCTGTTTCACTCAATTCCAACAGCATCCACCATAGATAGTTCTATATCTCCCATTTTCCAAAACATTCATATTGTTTGGCTTCTGGATGCAGTTTCATGCAGTGTTTGTTCTTTACCTCTCCTGTATTGAATGTATCCGTGCCCCCCCCCACACACACGGCCTCGGGAGGGCTGTTTGTTTTCTGAATTCTTACTGCAGAATTCGGGTGCAGATGATGTAAGTCATTCTGAAATGTAAAAGCAGGGACAGATTCGCAGTTACAAACTAAAAAAGGATTCTGTCATGCTATAAAAACAAGGAAGGCCAGGGGGGTGGCTGGGCTGGGGATGGTGCTGGCAGACGCTGCCCCGACCCCTCCAAGGTGCTCTGACTGCACTGCAGGGCTGGGTTTGCCCTCACTGCTGCAGGTGCTGATGCTGAGCCCCTCTTCCCCCAGCCAGGCCCTGCAGGGCACTTTGGACCCCAATAGGAAGGGCTCTCCCACACCTGGAGCTCTGCTGGTGCTGCACACAGAGTGCTCATACTGGGTGGCCGGGAGCAGGGAAAATGACTGAACCAGGAGCTCCATCAGCTGCATGGCGAGGGGCCAGACAGCAGGTTTGTCTTAGTGGGAAGGGATCCTCTCAGATGGCATGAGGAAAGCCCAGTAAGACCAAGTCCTGAAGCTGTTGCTCTGCCGTGAGCGTGGTAAGGAGTGGTGGGCTGGGACATGTATGGGTGGTGGGAGCAGAGTACTCTTTTTGCAGGAGGTGCCTGGTAAAAGACAAAAAGAAAAATGAAGACATAATTCTTTTAAAGTGAGTAATGAATGGCATTGCCCCCTTCCACAGAACAGGAAGTAATGTAATTTATTAGTGCTTTATTTTATTTGACAGCCATTCTATGTACTTGATGCGGTTTGTTACACCAAATTACTCTTTAATAATGGGTGTATATAATACCAGGCACTACCCTGCAGGTCAGCTCAGTAACTGAAGGGCTGCACCCAGGAGTTCTCACTGTTGGCAAAGGAGACGGCGGAGTGCAGCCCTGCGCCTGCACTGCTCCCTTCTGCTGCAGCCAGTGTAAGTAACGCACTGAGACCAGGCTGGGACCATGCAGGTGTTTGATCTGCAGATCACCCCATGCCCTGTTTGGACACGGGCTGTGCTGTCGTGGCAGTGCTACTTGGGCTGGGCACAGCCATGGGTCTGACTGGGACATGCTCAGGCTGCACTGCAGTGCTGAGCTCCGGAGCCTGTCATGTATTTATTTTTGCATCCAGAGTGGCCCAGTGTAACGTTTGAGCCCACACCCTTTGCAAAACCATCATGTTTCTGACGGTCTGAGTGACAGCCCACGTCCTGCAATCTCTGAGCACGATGCGAGCCTCTGTCCCCAGATGGCTGAGCAGAGTCCTTCAGCAGCAAACGATGCATCATTGAGTGTGTCAGGCTGAATTAGGAAGCAGGCGCATCACATTAAGCTCAGGCTCCGGGCTGGCAGTTCCTGTGTTCCTGTGTCACTTGATCTGGCTGTCATGCTCCCATCCCCACCTCTGCAGCCATGGGAAACCTCTTGGGGCAGCACACAGAAAACATTTGCTGTGATGGAGTGGCTGGAGGGCACAGCTCCTGGCGGGGGGAGCACTGGTGCACGCAGCTGCCTTAAGAGTGCAATGTCTGAAGTTATTAAGTACACCACTCTTTGCATATGCTGCTTTTGTGCCTCGCTCCATCCCCTCATGTTTACGTGAATTATGTTTATGAATCCAAAGGCAAACATGTATGACACTGCTTCCTATTTCCTCCATCAGTCCCTGCCCCGTGCTTCCCTTCCATCTCTTCCCCTCCTTTATTTCCACCATTCACCGTGGGGCAAATCTGGAAAGTCTGCAAGAAAATCCGAAGCTGATTCAGCTCTTAATACAGCACTTCTGTTAGTAGCAGGGCAGGAGTTTCACATTCCGAAGTGACAGAACGGAAGAGGTTTTGCTGTTGTTTGGCCGAAGAAGGAACTGTTGCTGCAGAAGAGCTCTGGACTCGCGCTCTTGTCTCCCAAAGCAGACGATGCTGTGGTGCTGCCCCCGTGGCTCCCAGCATCCTGTGCCCACTGCTGACCTCCGATCCCCCGCAGGTGCCGGTGCTGCGGCCCATGGACCTGATGGTGGAGGCCACTCCCCGCAGGGTGTTTGCCAACGCGCACACGTACCACATCAACTCCATATCCGTCAACAGCGACTACGAGACCTACATGTCGGCCGACGACCTGCGGATAAACCTCTGGAACTTTGAGATCACAAATCAGAGCTTCAGTATCCTTTGGTGCGCACCCCGTGGTGTCCCTGGCCCCTCTGCTGCCGGGAGCTGTATTAACAGAGAGCCACGGGGCCAGGGCTGGGCTCACAGGGAAGCACTCAGTCCTTTCTGACCCAGAAAAGGTAAAGGTTTGATGCACTGTGATTTTCTTTGCCAGTGTTACTAACTGGTCCTGCTCATTGCAGGTTCATTACTGCCAGTTACCCCAGATTCTGCCAGGTCGGAGCAGAGAGGTGGAAGCGCAGGGGCAGAGCACAGCGAAGCGCTGCCGCAGGGATCAGTGCTCTGCAGAACCCACAACACCCTCAGTCACGGCTTTGTGATGTGGATGTCCTCATCCCCAGAGCAGTCACTGCTGCTTGTGCTTGTCTGCGTGGGCTGAGCCACGGCACTGTGCTGGCAGTGCTGGGCGCTGAGCCCTCCCCGCACCGGGGGACCCCCACTGCCACCACCCTGAGTTCTGCCTGCAGGGCTGAGGGATGAGGGGTGATGTAGAAGACAGATGCCCTGGGGGAGACGGGGGGGGGGAAATCTTAATAGCGCAGCAGGGTGACAGGCTGCCAGTCACAGGCGCACAAACGAGGTCGTGCCTGTCACCCCCCTAAGTGCTGCATCAGAAATAATCACGGCGGGGCACTAATCACCGCTGGGATTTATATCGTGTTCTCTACTGAGAAGCCCCCGGGGCACACGGCAGGGTTGGGCAGCTGGAGTTCGGCAGCCACAGGCGTGTGGCTGGTGGGGGCCCATGTCTGAGCAATGCTGCGATGCCTGCTTATTTAGGAGAATGAGGGGAGGATTTAGGCAAAAGTCGAGGGGTTTGGTGGCCCGAGGCACCGATTCCACACAGGGAGCAGCGGCTCCTTCACTCACCCCAGATATCGTGGACATCAAGCCAGCCAACATGGAGGAGCTGACGGAAGTGATCACGGCCGCAGAGTTCCACCCCCACCACTGCAACACCTTCGTGTACAGCAGCAGCAAAGGCACCATCCGGCTGTGCGACATGCGCACCTCCGCCCTCTGCGACCGCCACGCCAAGTGTGAGTACCGGGCAGCTGTGCTGCTGCCTGCTGTGCGCTGCGCAGAGGGAAGCGTGCACAGACATCTGGAGATCTGAAAATATCAGCCATCCCAGGGAGGTTGTGGAGTCTCCTCTGGAGATGTTCAAGGCCTGCCTGGATGCCTACCTGCGCAGCCTGGCCTGGGAGCCTGCTCTGGCAGGGGGTTGGACTTGATGGTGTCCAGAGGTCCCTCCAAGCCCTACAATTCTGTGAATCTGTGAACCCCAAGCCGTGAGCAGAACACATCTCTGTGTTCTTGCACTTCATGGCTGTCTCAGACCTACAGTGACGGCTCCCAGCTGAGACTCGGAGTGCAATGACAGAGCTAAGGCACCCCCTTTCCCTGATGCTTTGGAGGCAGCAGTCCCTGCACGGCCTCTGCCTTTGTTTGGTGCTGCCACATCCTTCAGCCCACAGTGAGCGCCGACCAGCGGCGAATAAGAGTTCAGTTTGAACTCTCCCTTGAAATTTTCTCACTGATTTCCCTCTGCACCTCTGAAGCAGCAGCCTGAGTCGATGGCAGCTCAGCTGATACGTAAGTCGAAATTGAGACAGTTCATCAGAGTTCAAAATGAAAAGCAATGTTGTCTTTAGGGGCAAATTCTCCAGCAGGGGTATTTGTACCTGTCAGTAGTACTAAGTGGGGAGGTTGGTGGCCCTGAGGGGGGGGGGGGGGGGTTGGAGATTCATGATCCTTGAGGTCTCTTCCATCCTGGGCCATTCTGTAATAGCACTGCACATCCCTGTTGCATTTATTTAGGCAGACGCACTTTGCAGCTTAGGGGCAGATTTACTGATATGCTCTTCTGATTAAATTCTGCCATCCTGTTTTACCTGAAGCTGCTGGCAGTGGCTCTGTTCCTCCAGCCCTGCAGCTGGAAGGGAGAAGGGCCCCTTCCCATGCCAGCACCGGGACGTGTGGGCTGTGCCAAGGTATTCAGAAGGTCTGGCAAGGGGTGAAAAAGGGCACCTAAATAGAGCGTAGGGATCTGATCTCACATGAGGAACTCCCTGCTCTAGGCACATGAAGCTCATCTTGCCTAGGGCTGAGGATCTGTGGTGCAGAGCTCTCATTGCCTGCTGTCAGCTGGGGCAGCACACAGCTGGTGCAGGGCTGAGATACGGCAGTGCCTCCAGAAGCAAATCACCGCCTTCCTCAGCCCCGAGCAGCAGCTAACGATGTCCTGCTGCATGCGGTAATAAGCCTGGCAAGACCTGGAGCTAAAAATTAACAAGCTGATTGTGCAGAATCTCCGGAGGACGACAAACCTTGTCTGCCACCTTGGGCTCATTTAGCTAATGAGGAAACAAACCTCTTTGCCTCTGCAGCACTCCCCAGTCTCCATTTTAAGTGAGAAATCTGTTGTGGCCTGCAGCACGAGGAGAGTCAAGCCTGGAGAGGTGGCTATGGGCTCTGCAGCCCTGCGGGACCATCGCTGCAGTGGGGGCTCTGGGTGCTGCGGGCTTTGTGGTGCTTTGGACTTCCTGGTACGTGTGGCTAATTGTCCTGGTTAGAGTTCAAATGAAGGAGAGAAAGAAAAGATGGGATTTGAATTGGCGTTACAGAAATGGAGGGGTGGTTGCATTCACTGAGGAATGGAAGGAGCCGTGAGCTCTGAGCTGCCAGCAGAGCCTCTGGCTGCACGCCCAGCCATGCAGGAGCTCGGGCAGCAGTGCAGTGCAGGAGCTGCTCTGGGCTGCAGGTATCCGGGCACAGAGCAGCATGGCACAGCTCTGCCCGAGCAGAGCACCCAGCACTGCGGCGTCGGCATCTGCTGTTGGGATCTGTCCCCAGCCCTTCCTGCTCTACTCTTCCTGCTCATGTTCTTGGTGCTGCCATCACCTCTTGGGTTCGTTCTCTGAGGCATTTTGTTTTTCAAGCTGCAGTTTGATGCTTTCTACTTCCACGGTATCGGCGATATTTCCTCTTGTTCGTTCACTGTAAGTGTGACATCCCCAGCCCTAAGCAAGGGCTCTATTCGTGTCAGGCCTTCTCTCTGCTGTGTTGGAGAATAGCTGTGATGAGCACAGGGCTGGGCCAGGGGCGGTGGAAGTGAGTGGTCGAACCCAGCCCTGGCTCTTGGAACAGCTCCCTCCTGCCTTTGTTTTCTGGGTACAGGGAGTGTGGGTGCCAGGCAGTGCTCATAAGCTTTATGGCCATGTCAGTGCTGGGACAATGGGTTTCTTTCCAGTACAGCATGAAGGAGGAGGAGCCTCTCCTCGTTCCCCAGCAGTATTCTGTAGTGCTGAGCTGGTGAGGGGTCTGTAGGGGTGGAAGGAATGGGTCTGACAGATGCACTCCAAATGCAGTCTGTTCATTGGTGCAGATCTATTCTTTAAAGCTATGCCTGCCCAGTTGGCGTTACTTTGAAATTAAATTTGTAAATGCATTTAATTTGGACCTTCATCAGTGCTCTTCAGGCTGTACAGGCTGTGATTTATTCAAAGACATCTGCATTAAATCTGTAGGTTGCAGTGCCTATGAAATATTTACATTGACTTTCAGTTATACTACGCATTGATTTCTATAGAGAAAAGGTACACGAGGCTCTAAATCTTTTGGCCTTTTCTTGTGCTGTTGATAGATTGGTCTCTGCTGACCCTTCCTGGTTATTGCACTCATTTAAAAGCAAAGGCACTTCAGTTGCACGGAGTCCATAACATACAGGTGCTCGCTTTATGCTGTGCTCACAGCGGGCTCAGCACTGCAGGCTCGGGGTGCTCATGGCCTCCCGTGCACCCGCTGTGTCCCCTCTGCACTGCACCCCTGGGGCCCCTCCATGTTGGGCAGGGCAGCGGGTCCCGCAGGGTTGCTGATGCCAGGCCTGTCCCTTCCTCTCCTGCAGTTTTTGAGGAGCCTGAGGACCCCAGTAACCGCTCGTTCTTTTCTGAGATCATCTCCTCCATCTCTGATGTCAAATTCAGCCACAGCGGGAGGTACATCATGACCCGGGACTACCTCACTGTCAAGGTGTGGGACTTGAACATGGAGAACCGGCCCATTGAGACCTACCAGGTGGGCAGAGCGGGCTGGGGGCAGGGCAGGGGGGTGGGAGGCTGGGGGTGGCCGTGGGCTCTGGCATGGGTGTCCCCTGCCTCGTTCCATCTGCCCCTGCCTCCAGGTCCACGACTACCTGCGCAGCAAGCTGTGCTCGCTGTACGAGAACGACTGCATCTTCGACAAATTCGAGTGCGTGTGGAACGGCTCTGACAGGTGAGGGGGGGCTGGGCTGGGCACAGCTGGGCTCTGTGCGCGGGGTGCCAGGGGCTGCGAGTGGCTGCGCGGCTCCCGGGGCTCCTTGCTTACCTCAGCCCGGCTGTAGCTGCAGGCCTTCAGCCTCACAGGAGCACCACAGTCTTTCTGAAACATCGGTGTAAATAGTGAGACAGCCGGGCCTGAATTGTGATTTAGATCAGACTCTCTTTGGATCAGGTTACAGCTCTGTGTATTTCATTTAAGTCAGGGGGAGTTTGCCTTGAAAAAGGTGTGAAAATCACTTGGTTTGGGTCAGCCAAATCTTTGCCATAAAGAGCGATATCTGTGTAATTATCCTGGAGGAAATTCTTCTCTGCATGAGCCCTCCCTCAGCTGAGGGAAAAAACAGAGGGTTGGAGCAGCTCTGCAGAGACAGACTGAGGGAGCTGGGCTCGGGCGGGCTGTGGGAAGACCTCACTGCAGCCTTCCTGTATTTAAAGGGGATTATAAAAAGATAGGGAATCAACAAGGGTCGACAGAGACAGGGAGAGGAGAAGGGGTGATGGTTTTAAGCTTGAGGAGGGAAGGTTTAGGTTGGATTATCAGAGGGAAGTTCTTTACAGATGGAGTGGTAAAGAGGCACTGGCACAGCTGCCCAGAGAGGCTGTGGGTGCTTCATTCCTGGAGGCGTTCAGGCCCAGGCTGGGCTGGCATCAGAGCTGGAGGGTGGTGGCCCTGTCTTAACACAGGGGTTGGAACTCGATGATCCCGGGGCTCTCCTCCAACCCAAACCAGCCCCGAGCACAATGTGGGGGTGCCAGGCTGAGCGGGGCTGGGCAGGGCAGGAGATGGAAACGGGGCCGTGGCTGTGCTCACTGCCTCGCCCTCCCTGCCCTCACAGTGTCATCATGACCGGCTCCTACAACAACTTCTTCCGCATGTTTGACCGCAACACCAAGCGGGACGTGACGCTGGAGGCCTCGCGGGAGAACAGCAAACCGCGCGCCGTGCTCAAACCCCGCAAGGTCTGCGTGGGAGGCAAGAGGAGGAAAGATGAGATCAGCGTGGACAGTCTGGACTTCAGCAAAAAGATCCTGCATACAGCTTGGCACCCTTCAGAGAACATCATTGCTGTGGCAGCGACAAATAACCTGTATATATTCCAGGACAAGGTTAACTAGGAGGACAAGTTATTCTTTAGGAGTCTCTCATGTACTGAATACTAGTAAACACAAGATTCCAACTGTTTCTTTTCTTTTTTTTTTTTCCCTCTTTCTTTGTTTTCCTTTGTTGAATTGCTGCAATGTGAATGGCGGTGTGCAGGACCAGCTGCAGGGTGCCTGGCTGAGCGCACCAAGCAGTGCCCTGGTTTCCCCTTAGCCAGGTGCTGGGAGCTCGGACTCAACACGGAGCAGCTGGGGGGGGGGTTGGCTTTTGCTGGCCCAGGGCCCTGGTGGCGATGGTGGCTGATGTGTGGTGCGGTGAGGCGGCGGTGCGGGGCATCATCAGCTGCAGTGGGAGCAGAGGGGGCGGCTGTGTGCACCTCAGTGTGGGTGAGGTGGGTTTTTGTAACCCATGCTGATTCTTGAAAGCCTAATCCTAGAAACATCCCACCTATTCTTTCACAATATCAGAGCTGTGTCCCCATTTTTCACATCTGTCGTTTTGCTGTCATCATTCCATCTTCTTACCAACAGCAAAACCAAGCACAGAATGGAATTGTGTGCGGAGCTCCCAGGAAACTCCCCAGGATTTGGCTTTGTAGATACTGTGGTGCCTTTTGGGTATATTAAATACCTTTATAAATGATGCTTCCAAAACACACTGATTGCAAACCAAATTGAACCTGGGCTTTTTTTTTTCCTTTTATTTTTTTCTTTTTCTGCACTTCCTGTATTTTGCTGTGCTCATTTCCATCGTCCTATTGCTGTACACTCCTACCCTCTCTCTCTTTTTCTCTTTTTAATTTATTTATTTATTCTTTTTTTTTTTTAAAAGAAAAAGTGTAAGTTGCTAATTTATGACATTCTAAAAGAGAATTCAACCCAGTACTGCTCTCAGCCCCTGACTGCTTCCTGCCGGGGCTGCCTGTGGTCCTAGATTATAATAATCATTATAATAAAACCAGTAACTTCCTCTGTGCATGGCCAGACTGCCCCTTTCTACTGTTAAGATTGTTCAGATCCTTTTTTTACTCAAGCAAATGTTAAATTAAAAAAAATAATAATTTTCAGTCTGAAAACTGCTCCTGCAAGACCAAGTGAGTGAATAAATGAAGTCGATTACAGCAGCCAACTCCATCACTTCAGCAGCGTCCCCAGGAGCGTGGCCCTGCTGTGCAGCTGTGCTGCATCCACCACCCCTGTGTCCTGCAGGGAGGCTTTCACCCAGCCCCAAGGGCAAAGTGCACTCTGCCCACAGCCCCTCTTGTACTGCATGCTTCAGATGCCCTGCAGCTCCTGTGTTACCTCTGGCCCTCAGCCCCCACCCGAGGAGCGTGGGGAGGCCCTGCCTGGAGTCTGTGGGGCAGGAGCAGGGGGCACTCACCATCCCAAAGGGATGAGTAGGGGGATGTGCACTGCCTCACACATTTACTACAAGTGGTGGCTTTCAGGAGTACCTTTTTTAAAAATGGGTAAAAGAAATTGCCAAGAGTAAATTTTTTTTTAAAATGTTCTTTTTTTTTGTTCTTGTACAGAAAGCCTGCACTCTGGTACCAGAAGTAAAGTTGTTCCAAATGTGCCTGTGTGGAGCTGCTGATTGTTGTGCTTTCCAGGTGGCTGCAGCTGGGGCTGTGCTGGGGGCGTTGCTGCTGGGACAGAGCCCTGAGAGCTGGGGGGGTACAGGGCCTGGGCAGCCCATAACCCAGCTGCACGCACTGCAGGGCACCATCCCTGCGTCTGGGAGACAGTGGCAGCTCCCAGCTCTCAACTAAGTGACACCTGGGGGGCTGAGGGTTGCAGTGTTGTGTCCTTCTGGCCACAGGCTGCACAGTGGAGCAACGCTGAGGGGAGCAAGGCATTCAGCAGCCATCAGAATTAAGTCAGTGGTGAAGGAGTCACCAACAGGGCAACAGGCGCTGGCTTTTTCTTCAGGTGAAACCTCTGCTGGTAGTGGAATTGGTTTCACAATGAAACCGAAGCCAGAGCAGCCCTGCACAGCCTGCACCCCCACGGGGACAGGACTCATTACTGGTAACATGCTACACTGAACTGCTTCCTCCACAGCCCAAGCACTAATTCTCTGCTGCTGCTGGTGATGAATTTAAACAGAGGCACCTAATTAGAAGCTGGAGGGCACGGATAATGCTGCAAAGGCAATGTTATACAAACAGACGCTCATTTTCCTTCATATTAATGGCATGACCTTAATCTACCACTCCTTACCCAGAGGGACGGACCCACACCACGTGCAGGCAAAGGAGGAAACGCCCCCCGCCCCCCCGCCAGCTCAGAGTTCAGCCACAGCCTAGGAAATAATTCTGTTGGGCACCGAATTGCACAGATGCTGATCTGAATGTTTATGAAATTTAATTTGATGCTGTACAGTATCACACAGTTTGGCAAAACACAGCCAACATTTTAGGCAATAGGACTTCAGTTCTTTGCTCTACTCTTGAATTCACAACTCCAACAAAAACTGGCGTTAGGCCTGTACAATCCATATAAAAAAGGAGTTGGTTTATTGTAGTTCAAATACATAAACTGAACAATCCCAACATTTCAAAATTAAACTTTAGAAACACAAGTTTAACATTCAAAACAGGAGTATAGTTTACAAGAATTGCCCAGAAGGGGAATCCACAGTCTAATCCAGAAGTATGCAAAGATCACTTATCGTAAATAAAAACATTTATACAACCGTCCTGCTCTGTCGGGTAGCCACTGCTACAAGCCACGTGTTTCCAACGGGAGTAAAAATCATTGGACAGATCTTTGCCTGGGCAGAGCAACCTGATTTTGTTTCTAATCCATGGATAGGGTAAGGAACAAAGCAGACCTGTGAGCAAATTTAATATCTGGTCTCTGTAGTGCTAATTCTCCTTTCAGTTTTAACTCGGGCTCCAATGGATTTGTCACCACGTACAAGGGTGAAGTCAAGCACAGAATCGGCACCTGTTTCCATACCATGGCCCTCAGCCATCAGCAGTTTCAGCTACGGCAGCATCTCACCATCATAGCCAGCCAGCCCAGGGCCACGCTCACATCTGAGCCCCATGCACAACACTGCTCCTCCTGCACCACTGCTCCAGGACACGGCCCTGACACAGTCAGCACAGCTGGGCCCCACCAGTCCTGCCCTCCAGAAACTCATAAATAACTGCCGTGTTCTTTTTTCTTCCTTTTCTTTTTATATACATTTTCTATTTTCATACAGAGACCATTTCGTGTTCACAAATACTGCTTTTTCCTCTGTTCCTAAGATGGTTTTGCAATATATTCAAGGTAATGTATATGTATAAACCTGACAGATGGCTCATGCAAGCTTTTTGATTTAACAGATACTCTTGCCTTATGTGAACTCAGCACTACTTTGTCGTCCGTCTCGTCGGCTCCGAGGCTGTGGGGGGTGGAGGCGGACCTCGGCGGTCCAGGTCGTCCACGTAGGACACGATGAGTTTGCGCCTCTCCTCTGGCACGCAGTCAAGCACCAGATAGCGCTTGTCGTTTTGTAGTATCTTCTCCACATCCTTCAGATGCTGGTCTGACTCCTGGATCAGCTTTTTGGATCTGGAAGCAAGCACAAGGAATTACTGCCTGCCACGGCCTGGGCTGCCACCCCACACCGCAGTGCAGGCAGTTGGGGGGAGAGCAATGCAAGGAAACTGCACAGAGATTCGGGCTACAAACACTTTCTGCTCAGAATCAGTCACAGCAGCAGTACTCAAAGCAGAGGAGCTAAAGTATTTGTAGCCTCTGTGCTAAATTAATTAAGCATCATGGAGGACCTGTGTCGGGCATGCCACTACACAAACTGCTTAAATGCTAAAAACATAGGGGGACAAAAATCAAGAGTTTTAAATCAGGCATCCAACTGAGGCAGACAATTAGAATTTCACAGCTTTGGTAGTAAACTGTGTGCACTGCATCGGCTGACAGCACTGTGATCTGCTCATTGAGTAGCACCACCTGAAACCAAAACTCCAAAACACCCCAATGATGACTGGAGGGGCAAAGACTGACAGAAGCACAGAAGATGGCCCTCACCACAAAATGAATCCAATGCCTGACAGCCCAGGGTACAGATAATGCTATTCTGAAGCAAAAGACAACCCAACATCTGTGCTGGTTTGATTTCATTATTTGCTAACCATGAGTGAAATGACAAAGCAAACCAAAACAAATCCTCTACCAACTACAGATTTTTTTTTTTTTGACAGATTATGAAAAAATTATAGAACAAATTTAGGCATAATCATTCTAAGAGCAACTTGTTGCCACTTATATGCAAAAGCACAAGAAGAGCTCTTGGGTGACATTCTGCTACAGACCTGTATGTTATAAATTTGGTCTCCTTCAGTAGCGTTCGGAAGTCAGCTTTGGCAGTAATGTATTTGTCTCTAATGTACTCCTCAAACTCCCTTTGTTTTTTCTGAAAGACAAAAGACAAACTCAGAACATCGAATGCAGACAAAGTACCTCATGCAACTCAACATACTGACTATAAGTAGAAGTCACATGATGAATGTATTTTTGTTTACTTTTTGCATTATTTAATTAAAAAAATATTAACATTCACATAAAGCAGGCACCATTTCAGCAGTCCCTGATTTTCTTTCTCCGTATCCTGCACCACAGTGAAGGCCAACAACAGTAGTGCAAACCTCTTACCCGGTCACTTGAAGAAAATTTAATGCACCTCGGATCTTCTTTAATGATTTTTTTCACTTCTTTCCATGTCGACGTTAAAGTTATCTTTCAAAAGAAGCAAAAATAGTTAAAACTGCAAGAGAAATTATATCTTACAGATGTGGAATACAAGTATTACCACATCTGAAAGTAAATATCCCCAGAGCACACCAACAAAAATCACTGCTGTATGCAAGTGTTGGGTTTTTATCGTTCCTATTACTGTATTTTTTATTATACGATCTCATACATCTACTTTTCTTCGGACACTTTCAAATCAGCATCCTCCCAAACGTTACTTACATTTTAAGGTATTTTTCTAGAACATATCTATGGATATATGCTGTGAAAAATTACCTACACGAAACTTGCTTCAAAATAACATCTGTCATTTGATGCTGCCACACTAAGACCTGCCTGCGGTTCTAAGAGCTTTTAACCAATGCCTTAAAAACACCCAAAGCCACAGGGTTAAGAAAGCTGACTGAAGCTTGTACACAATTTTGAAAGACCAAGACTCACTAGAACCCCACAGCACACTGAGAAGATGATAGGCTCCCTCAGCGTGGCACAGAAGTTTGAATTAAAAAGCATGATTTAAAACAAAACACTGAGACAGACAAAAGATCATCTGGTGTCAAGATAAACACATTGGTTATTTCAAAGAGCCATACAGAAAAGAATATCAAGCAACTCAATACTGAAGAAACGTAACATCCTGCAGGAGATAAAAAAAAAAAAATCACTGATTAGAAGTTCAAGAGCAAATGAACGGCATGTCAAAGTGAAACAGAACTCAAGATAAGTAGGGAAATGTAACGCTTACATTTTTCTTATGCACAAAAGACTGGTGAAGCAAATGGTCCCAGGAAATAAAGCCAAACAAAAATTAACTCGCGACAGAAAACTGAAAAATCCAACTCCCCATGGACTCGCAAATATCTCATGTCTGAGCATATGCAGCTCTTACCGCTGAGGTTTCATCCAGAAGTTGCCTAAAGTGTTCCCTCTTCTTTTTGGTAAGTGCTTCGATGTGCTCATTAAAGAGCTTTTCTTTCTCTTCTCTTTCCAGCAAGGAGCCGGACTCCCATCGGTGATCTTTGCGCAGGGTCCTTCTGGTGTCAGACCACGACACATCTGAGGAACGCACCTGGCAAAAGGATGATTAGTTCTGTAAATACGTTTTTCTATGCTTCACTGACAATCGTTCCTTAACGCTTAGCGTTCTTCTACCCCTTCTTTTAAACTACAGTTCAAATTAAAAACTAAAGCTCTTCAAAAGAAATTCAGAGACAATAGCAGCTTTCTGTTAAGCACTAACCAAGCAGCAGCTGAGGGAAGCACTATGCATTAGTTCAAATGCAGGGGGGGAAATCACGCTGACCTGAAGAGTATTCTCTTGTAAAGAGGATGAAGGCAACTTTGTATCTATGGAAGCTTAATTACAAATGCCAAAGTGCTTTTCATGCAGGGCATCAACTAGAAAAGAACGCACTGCCAAGCTCCTGGAATGGGTCAGAGAGAGCCCGTTTGTGTCCTACCATGTCAGACAGCAGCGCCTTGAAGTTCTGTATAGCCTCTTCCCGTTTGTGCTGCTCACGCTCTCTGTCGATCTCCTTGGTTTGCTCTGATCGAGCTTTCTGCACTTCTCTTTCTCGTTCACGCAAACTTGCTTCAATGCGAGCTTGTCTTTCCAGCTCCTTTTCCTTTTCAGAATCTAAATTCTGGAATGTAACAATAGAAGTTTTTCCTCAATAAAAATAAATGTGACATCTTTCATGCTTTCATTAGGCAGGTTAGCAAATTAAAGGATTATCAATCCAAAAGCATCTCAGAACAAAATACTTCAAAGTGATGTAAGACCTACAAGGCTACAAAATTTTGCTTCAAGAACTGCTGAACTGCTGTAGGGGCTGCATGGGGGAAAGAAGTCTGGTTACAGCACACACTCGTTCTCATCACAGAACAACATTTCTCAGCAGCGCATTCCCTAGCTGTGAACAATGGCTGAGAGAAGCAGTGTAACTACCTTTAGCTGACTTTGACCTGCTCCACCACTAATCTCCTTGAAGAGGAAGGCAGGAGCGCTGCATGCGGAGCAGGGCACCAGTGAAGGAACTGCGTGCGAACCACCTACCATCCTGAAAGTTCAGCTGATATGAAAATCACAGAACGGGAAAGTACCCGTTTTGGTTCGGAGTCGTCAGTGCGACGTCTGCACGACTGGAAGTTCTACAGCAGCGACCTTACAGGACCCCGTTCTTTCTGTTCTGCTGAAGAAATTCACCCGTGCTCATCTGCGACGTACGCACGCAGGCATACACACACCACGCAGCACAGAGCCACACTCCGCACTGCTACGATTCGCAGTCGTGAGGCTCTTGCAGCGAGTTCCCTCACACATCATCAGCACGGTAACCAGCGGAACGTGCGAGGCTACACTTCCAAGAGGCACACACATACCTTAGCTATTTTTTCAATGTACTGTTTGAAAAGGTCTTCCCTCTGTGAAGAGCTGTCCACAGCTTTGTAACGAGGGTCAGTCTCTACTTTGTCCTTCACTTTGCTCCAGCGAGACTGACTGTCCAGGTGGTGGTTAGCCAGTAGTTCAAAGAAGTCCATTTTGATCTATTTTACAGACAATAACAGAAAGATAACACTTGAGAAAGAGACTTCGATACGTAGCAGTTTGCTGTTATGAAAGAAGAAATGAACTTACCTCCATTAGAGGGAAGTATACTAACATTACATACCATTTTAATTTAGAAAAAGCAATAAAGCTACTAAAACTCTGAATTTAGACCTCACACATCTAAAACTCACTTCCTCTTTGGGAAGATTTTAATAAAGCAAATCCATCAGGAAGATCTGCTAAATCTAAGACGAGCTATATTCATTAAAGAATGATTCACCAATTTCATTTCTTCAATTTCAGCTTATTTTTTCAGCTTTTACATATCAAAATAACAAGCTACTGATTCTCCACTGTAGCATTCTACTGTCAATATCATAGAAGCTATGCAGTTTTAAACAGGGCTCTAAATAAATCGTGTATTTAAGGACTCGTATTCCAAGTATGCAATAAGCAGAGGTAAACACTTGGATCTACTCATAAGTAGCAGCATCTTAAGATGGATCTAACCAATAAAGAACACATACGGTAGTAATCAAGTGAATTACATTAAAAGACAGATATGCAAATAAGGAGAAGTTTTAGTTTACATTTTCAGTTTTAAATGAGATCTCAACACTCTGTCCGAAATGACAGCGCTACCAACGGCTGGCAGAGCATCAGTCCTGCTGATTTTTGTTCTGGTTCATTTGTTTGTTTTTGTTATTGTCGTTTGTTTAAATCTTAAGACAAAAGCTCGCAACCAATTTTCACCCAAACTCCCAGAATCAACAGCCACAGGAGCGACTCCTGTTGTGCCTTATGGCACTTCTGTTTTCTGGGGTAGATGATTTCCCTTTCCTGACATGCATTAACTCCTAGCTAATTTTTCCTTTTTATTTCCAACACTTGATGCCAGTCTGGTTTGGCATTTAAGACCCCACGTGTGACAAGAGAAGCAAGGGACCTGTCAGCCTCGCTCCTCAACAGCCTGGAGCCAGTGAATGGTCAGACTGGGCACACGAGGCTGAGCGCGCCGCCTGCGCAGCACCCCAAGCCTTGCTGACCTATGGAACAAAGCCTTCGGTCCCCGCACACCACTAAACAAATTGGTTAAGGAGGACTGGCCATCCAGTTTGTGATACTTATCACCTCTCCCCATCCATGTGGAAAAGAAAATCACCAAAAGCAGTTCAGCTCTGGAACAACGAGGTTCACAAAGGAGGTGAACACACTGCACTTCCAGAGAACTGCCAACCTGCTGCTCTAACAGAGCTTGGTTACAGCTCGTAAGAATGAAACAAAGCTCAGAACAACATTCTGCAGGCTGATCCGGAGATAACTGAAATTCTTCACAATATTAATACATAAACATAAAGGACTTCTGGACTTTTTTCTTTACTATCTCAGAAAGGTTCAAATAGTAAGCAGAGGTTAGAGAACAGTGGTTAGAGCCAGCCGAGGAGTTGCTCTGTATCTACAGCACTATCATTTTGCTTAAAGAAGCTGAACAAAATGCTAAGCAAACCATTTATTCATTTTAAGATAAAGAATGTTGCTTCAAAACATCTTTAAACATGCATGCAGTATAAAGATATGAAGCTTTCTAAGCCATGGCATCAGGAATATGTCAAAAACCAAACGGTGCCCAGATCAAAACACAGCAGTCTGTAAGGTAAGGGTCTCTCGGAGCTTAACCAGCAGCGCCTGCGCAGACAAGGTGTGACAGAGCCGTTCGTGGGACGCGGGATGGATCTCGGGACGCAGCACTGCAGGAAGCGCGTCCACAGCGGTGCCACGCAAACCCAGAGCCTAACAGAGCCTGCCCTGAGCAGGGCCGGCGCCCACCCCAGCGCTGCGCTCCCACCGCCGCCCCCCGCCCCCCGCCGATGCTCCCTAAGCAATGGCTGCGGAACGAAGGGAGCACTGAGCCCATTCCCCCCTAAGAGACGTGAGCGACTCCCAAGGCAACTCTGGTTGAACTTCAGCCAGAACCGTCTTCCACCTGCAAGGCCTGCAGCACAACTACTGCGATTTGCTTTTTAACTGACACTTCAAAACGCCTCAGCAAAGAACAGCCTTTAGGATCGCAGCTCCTGGATGCGAAGCTCAGTACGTGGGCACACAGCGCAGTAACCAGCTGCCAACCGCTGCGGGGCGGCACCTCGGCAGGGCTGGCGGGCGGCGCTGCCCAGCACTGAGCCACAGGCGGCACCCCAGCGCCCAGCGCAGCACAGCTCTGCTGCCCGCCTGCACCCCGCGCCCCCACCCCCAGCCCACAGCCCTGAGCGGAGCAGCAGCTGAAAACCCAGCCGCCCGTCAGCAGCCAGCGAGCCACAGCTCAGCAAAAACAAAGTTCTGGACAACTCCGAACCCTTACATTAAAGACTTCTGTAACGTGGATCCTCCTTAAATGGAGATTTTGGACTTTTAAAACAGACTGAGAAAGCTTCAAGTTCAATGCTTTAAGTTTTCTTTTGTTTTAAGCACTTTCAAAATCAAAGGAAAATAAGACCGAAAATATTTCAGGTGTATTTAGGTCTTTTTTTTGGCAGTTAACACATTGCAGGTACAACTCTCATCACTTCACAAGGAAAAAAACTAAAAAAATGTAAAGTACCGGAGCTGCGGGAGGCTAAAGTCACCACACAGAGATACCAATTCTTTCCTCACTAGGGAATCCCATAATATTTGCGTGTCAGTGATTGACAGCTGTCAGACTGAACTGATTGACAGGCCGCACAGCACATAACTGTAAAGTCTATCCACTTGTTATAAAACAGAATACATAAAATGGTTACAAAAGGCTTTTGGAGAAAAAAACATTATTTCAAAAGCAAACAAACACAGTCTCTCTTCTTTTAACTTTAACTTAAGAGCAATCATGCAACAACACAACATTTTACTTTGCATTAAGCTGCTTTAAAGTTCCACATTCATAACTGAAACACAGGGTGTAAAATTCTAGTTCTGAAACACATCAGTTCTCCTCTAAGAGCACAATCATTATTGAAAACGGCAATAAGGCAACATTTGGAAAAAAAAGATCAGAGCACCTGGATTAAGACAAAAAATACACGAGACTTATAGAACAAGAAAACTGTCTGCAAATCTAATGTGCTGTTCAGCATTTTTCTCTTCTGCAAGTACTTTAAGTGAAACATACATTAACTTTACGCTATGAAACAAACACTGCAGCCTTCAACATGTTAAGAACGACCAGGCGTTACTCCACTCACACACCACACAGGGACATCGCAGAAGGCTGCACATTTTGGTGGTAACACCCAGCGTCACCTCCGCAGTCAGTGGCTCTCCCAGCACTGAGAGCACAGCAAGGGGAGGGAGCCCAGCAGGGCAGGGGAGGTGATTCTGCCCCTCTGCTCTGCTCTCACGAGACCCCACCTGCAGTACTGCGTCCAGTTCTGGAGCCCCCAACACAAGGAGGACATGGAGCTGCTGGAGCAGGTCCAGAGGAGGGCTGTGATGATGAGCAGAGGGCTGGAGCACCTCCTCTGTGAGGACAGGCTGAGAGCTGGGGCTTTTCAGCCTGGAGAAGGCTGCAGGGAGACCTCATAGTGGTCTACCTGTACCCGAAGGGGCCTACAGGAGAGCTGGGGAGGGACTTTTTGTAAGGGCAGGTAGTGACAGGACAAGGGGAAATGGTTTTAAACTGGAAGAGGGTAGATTTAGACTAGATGTTAGGAAGAAATTCCTTCCTGTGAGGGTGGTGAGACACTGGCACAGGTTGCCCAGTGAGGCTGTGGATGCCCCCTCCCTGAAAGCTCTCAAGGCCAGGCTGGATGGGGCTGTGAGCAACCTGGGCTATAGGAGGCGTCCCTGCCTATTGCAGGGGGTTGGAATTGGTGAACTTAAAGGCCCCTTCCAACCCAAACCATTCTCTGAATCTATGAAAGCCTGCTCTCGACTATTGACACTACGGTCAGATGACATTTGGAATTCATTAATCTTTAATAGCTGACCTTTAATTCTAATAAGCAGCAGTTTATACATAAGATATATTTACTGAAAGATTAAGTCACTGAAGTGCTAGCTTCAAATGGAAATAAAATATAGAAGCTGTTTGAAATTTACTTGGAGCAGCCTGCAGAGAATTCTAAGATCTTACTGCCTTCACTACGAGAACAGAGAGCAACGGCCAGTTCTGGGCATCCCAGCCAAGCAGGACAAGAATTGTGTTCCTCCCAGTGCCTAGGGACAGTATCTTAAAGTGTTCTCAGTGTCACCAATATTAGCTCAACACACTCTAAGTCAGTATGCCTGCAAACTTAAAAGCAGTTGGTTTAGAAAGACCAAAGAGACACCTGTGAAGTGCTTACATTGTAAAACATCTACAGGAAGGGAAGGACTGAGTCCCAGACAAGGCCTGCTGCCAACCAAGCACCAGCTCTGTCCCATCTCAGGCTCACACCACTCACACTGCTGAGCAACAAAAATTCAGCTTACCTTCTCACCCCTGGTCTTCGAATCTTCTTTTTCCTTCTTTCTTGCCGCTGCGATAAACTCATTAAACAAGGCCTCTCGATCTTTCATCTTTTCAATTGCCTTGAATCTCGAGTCTTTAGCATGCTTGGCTGCAAACTCACTAAAAGTAGTTCTGCAACAAAATGGCAAGTGAACTAATGTGGCAGAGCTGTCTTTGCTTGGAAGCAGGTTCAGCAGAGAAATATTTCTTCTGCTGGTATACATGCCAGAGCACAATGAAAAACCAAAAGAAAAAAAGGAAAACCATCCTATGTTCTCACTATAGAGATGCTTGATCAATGAATTACAGAAAGGAGTCCAGTGTAGGCACGCACACAATAGACACTTGTAAGGTGTTGGTTTGTTGCTGTTTCGGATTAACAGAGCTACCTGCAGAACATGCAGGTGGTGGGTGTAGGAAGAGAAACTACAACACAGCCAAGAAGAGGAAATGAAAACTCAGCTGACTATAAGTTGTCTTTTTTGTGGTTAAGCAGTTCAGCCACCAGTCTTGTCCAGGTATTTCACAGCTGTGAAATTAAAAACTCTGCATGCATTCACTTGCAGCCAAACCATGCTAAGAGTTTACCGAGGAATTCATCTTACTGTGTTAGTCACAATATAACACTGGCTGCTGAAATCTTCCCCTACAGTGAGCACGGTATTGCCTTATCTTAAAACACATGGAGTTGAAAATACTTCAAACACTATGGGCAGCTGCAGCAGTACTGGGCTTTCAACCCATTATCCCCATAGCATTTTCCTGACAGTTCTCTCACCTCCAGGGCCAGATTCCAATCTGTGCAGTAGGTATAGTACTGCCACTTACCTCAAAAAAAACCACTATTCTGCTTTTTCCAAGCTCTGATGCAAATCTGGCCCCAAGAATACGTGAGACACTTATAATCATACGAATGTTTTCATCACAGCATGGAAATAATTAGACTTGGAAAATCCAGCCTACTGTTGCTGTAGGGTAAATTGAAACAAGAAGAGAATTTGGTAGCTTATTCAAAAAGATTAGAAAATGATGTACAGCTATATTGAAGAACAAGAGCTGCTTAAGTGGAACACAAACTCTTGAGCATGTTGGACTGAGATAGATGATTAAAAGCAGTCTGACTCTCACAGAGGTACAGCAATATCTTTAGACAAACACTGAAACCAGAAGACAAAGGATAAGATTAAACAAGACAGTCTTTCAGTCGGAGTTCTCTTTCCCACCCCAGTCCATACGTAGTCAATCAGTCCCAATACGACACACTGCCGACATCTCGGAAGCTGAGACGCCACAGCTAACAGGAGCCTTTTGTGTCAGTCTGTGAATGCTACGTGGAGCTCACTGATCCCATTTTCTTAAAATATTCTCAGGACTCCATTCGTCCTAGACTACCAAAATTTCTGCCCTCGTTAAATGAGCAGACTGGTGCTTAACAATAAGGGCTGTTAATCAGATTTTAAGTCACGTAAGAATTTACATAACACCGGGTTCCACCAATTTCCAACGCCGATCACTAAAATAATTAAAATGAAGCAAACCAAACAAGCAGTTACTTCACTGTAAAAGAATTAATGCCAAGTAAGCCAAGAGATGCTGAAAGAGAATGCTCACCTGTTGACATAAGCACCTATTTCATGAACTCTGTGCGAGAAAGTTGTGAAACAAACATTTCTAGCAATATAATCTTGAACGTTAGTACATCTACTGTTATCATTTCACTGCTACCACTGCATGCTGGCCTGGGTGAGAAGGGTAAGTAACAATTTGCATATTAAAGTAATCAAAACATTCTGTCATATTATTATTAACACACTTTTAAACAGAGAAATGTCCCTTCAAACTCTCAAACTGACGAATCTTCCCTAACACTACAAATATTCTTAGGAAACAGGGTTATTAAAGAACAACTGTGGTGGATCTTGAAACATCTCACATTCCAGAGAACATTGTGGGAATTTCCTCAAAATGACTAAAAATACATAAAACATGACAAAGTTCTATTTTTTATAGACTAAAATAGTAGGCAAAAGAAGATTTTAATACCTCGTTTTTCTCCTCTTTGACCATTTTGAAAGAGGTTAATGAAGTTAATCTACCTACCACCACCCAAAATACTTGGTTCTTACAGTGCTTATGCACATGAACGACAAAGAAGTTCCTACCTCGGGTTAATCTTTGATTCTTCCATCATTTTCTTGAAATCTTCCTTGGCCTGCATTATTTTGTTTTTCTTCTCCTTGCGCTCTTCTTCTGCTCGGGTTTTCACATACTGATCAAATACCTACAGAAGCAACACAAAACATAAAAACCTGCACCCACATCAGCTCTAGGCAAGGAGGGAGAAAACTCCCAGTTCTTTCCTTTTCCCTTGGTCCCTTTCTCCCACCACAGAACCAATACAGACAAGGCAGAAAGAATGGTTACAAGTGCTTTGTACTTGAATATGTGAATTACTCCAATATACTAAACTACAACATATTGAACATGTGATCTGAGAACAGTGAACAGCTCCTTACATGTTCATGTTAACATTTTACTGGGACACGTCTTTAAGCAAGCAGACACTTCTTGTGTTTTTGGGTTTTCTATTTCTCTACTTCCATTCAAAGCTTCCCGAGTGAGAACTTGCTTAAGAATAAATGAGGTGTTTGACATTTTAAAATTATATATTATTACTATTATTTTTTCAACTGCATTAATCTTTACTCCAGTAGTTTGACAAAATACTGAAGATTCTGACCATTTCATTCAGGTTTTGGGAAGTTTCTGTATGCATACAACTTTTACTGCACTAAAATGCTGTATCTTGAAACGGCGGAACTATCAACTAACTTCTTTTTGGCTTGTTCAATTTCACAACAAACGCTATTCATAACAGAAATCCCTTGCAACACTGACTTCTCAGGAAGGCTTGCATGGAGAAAAAATAACTGACAGAGGATTTGGATACCAGCAGCAGCTGGAAGGAGAATGAATTTGACTTCTTTACCTGTTTTCTTTCTTTAGGGTTGAGAAGTAAATAACGAGGATCAAAAACTATCTTGTGCAGTTCTTTCTCCCATGTTGAAAAAGCAGAGACCTTTAATTAAAAATACAGTCAGACTTTAACTTTTCTTGAATATACAGAGGTTGTACAGTTTTGCTTAAAAAATGTAGGACACGAAAAGATAGAGACAAACTCATGGTGAAGTTTTCATCACTAATAGATGATGAGCTATGGGGGGTGACCAGAGCAAATTCCAACACTAATTGGCTCTGAAAATTTTAAATAGTAACACACACTAATTACTCATTAAAATAACTACTGCTGCGTGACATTAAAAGAAAACTAAGAAATCAGGCTTGAGATTTTATGTTCTCAGAAAAAAATACAGAGCAGACATTGGATATAAGTGTTATGATTTTTAAACAGCAGTTCTGGTACAAGAGATTCCAACATAAACAGACTCAAGTTAATCTTAGGAAAGCGTTATTACAATTAACCCATGACATTCAGTTGTTGAAACTAAAAAAACCTCACTGGCAGCTGGAACCACTTCACATATTTAACTTCCAAAAAACCTGAATTTATACTCTAGAAGTCTAATTTATCTATCAGAATTGATCGGTATAAAGGAAATTCCCAATTTAGTTAACTAAAAATAAAAAGTCTCCCATTCAAGGATAAGGATGTACAGACTATTTGCTGCTCTTCTACGGAATTTTACTACTTACTGGAACTTACTGCTTTTCCCATGTAGGAACACCTCCCAAAACATTAAGTGTCCATTTCTTATTTATTTTCACTGGCATCTTCCAATTTTATGCTTACTTAACTTGGATTTTATTTTTTTTCCTCTCTCCTCCCCCCTCACCTCCATCTCGAAACTGTTTAATTTCACCTATTTAGAAATGAAAATGTTGCTGATTTTAACATTCACTGAAATATAGGCTCTTGTACCAAACACAACCATGAACTGGAAGAATGATGAAACTGTTTTCCTTGCATAAAGTGCTGCAGGTCCTGAGTTGGCTAAGAATTAAGATTTCCATCTGAATCTTCCTCTCACCCCTTCACTCAGTCACTCACTCACACACAGGCTTATTTCCCTAACCCCTCTTTCTAGAAGCATGTCCTTGAATTGTTTCATCCGAGCCTCGAGAGGGACGATGGCTCTCTCTCGAGCAGCTTTAATTTCAGCTTCCATAGCAGCCTCTTTCTCTGAGTCAATATCTTTGTTATCATCCTTCCTGGAAAAAAAAGAAAATTAAATATTCAGTATGATTTGAGAAGTAGGAAGTCAGCTCTGCAGGTCAGAGGTTGAATGATCACAAGTCACACAACAGATAGGACAGGTTAATTCAGAAGTACAGGCTTACAAGTCATGACCATTCTTTGAGATTTGGATAGGAATGCTCTCATATTGAAAGAGTTCAAGTAACCACAATATTTTCAACAACTTCAGTGCCAACAAACGAGCCTAAGAACTTAACACATTCAGGTTGTGTTCAATGGCCTCGCCAGATGTGCAGTAGATTTTAGGTTAGCTGCACTAATTCTCTCATCTCCTGTTCAAGACTGTGAGGCTCTGTGAAAAAGACTACAGCAGTTAATTCAAATTGAGAATACCTTACAATGATTAAAGCAGAAAATGTTGTAATAGATCTGATATATTTATCCATCAAAACATTTCTGGAAAAAAATGCACTATTTGGTGATTTATATTTACCATGGACAGAAGTGTCTAGATCCAAACACAAACTCACAAACTATGAACAACTTTATGATCACCCTGAGAGTACAAAACAACAAAACCATGAAACTATTTTTAAAATAGCATGTAGAAGTTACTCTGACTAAAGTAATGCCTGCTGTTTCCATTACAGAGAACAGTGTGAAAAAGGAAATAAAACATTTAAACTACCATAACAGAGTGAAAACAAGTCTTACTGAAATAACTGCTATTAAAATCTAGACAGTTGGACTTTGTGCAGATATTCATAAGCAAGATAAACAACCAACTCAAAACTTACTTGCGCTTTTTAATTTTAATTGGCTCATCCTCATTTGCTTCTTCTATAGATTCATGCTCTTCTCGAACTGTAAGAGATTTCAATGCTACTTTAGGTTTTTATCTTTGATAACTCACACATGAAGCCTTATGCAAAATCAGAGGATGGACAATGCATGCAGTACTGCATTCAGATAAAGGAAGAGGCATTCTTAGCTGCTTCCAGAAAAATACCATCAGAATTTCAGGTGGGACTAACAGATTTATGGCAGGCTTTGTATTTAAAACGATGAACACTGACCTTATATTTCCAGGAAAAAACTCAAACAGCCTAACAAAGCACATCTGGATCTCCTGGCTATCTACTTGCACTTAGCTCTCCTCCAACTACCAAGCTCATGTGTCATCCGAGGATCATTTACTACAACTCATACCAGAAAGATGCCTCAACTGAGCAGCCTCTTGCACGCTCTCTGTTCTTGGCAGCTGTTTTCAAACTGTAGCACAACTGATGTTCTTGCATTTCCACCTTTCTTGAAGAAATTCCAAAGCTATATGCATTTTTTGATATGTCTACTTTTTTCTCACTTATTCAGACATTACTAATTTTGGAAATGAACACAAAATAAATGATAAGTTATATTCAGACTTTTAAAAGAAGGTGAAAAGAATGCTCTTACTGAGTTTTTTCCCTTCTTCCATTCCTTTTTTGTGAGGAGGTTCTTGAATAATTTTGTCTACATCAGCTCTTCCAATAAGGTCATCTGGTCTGTCCCACATAGAGAGACGTGTGGTGGGGTTATAGAAGAAAACACGCTCATCACCGGTCCACACCACACACCTAGAAATTTAACAGAAAACAAAATGTCTTGTTATACTGTGTTCATATTGAGTATTCCACATTTTAAAAATTGGATTGTTTTGGTCAGCAGCTGCACCTATTCCCTCCCCAAAGCACAGGGCAGAAGTAGTAAACAATTTTGGGCAGTCAGAATTTCATACTAGATCAGGAGGAATCAGCAGCAGATGAAGGGGAATGGGCTATGGAACCTATGCTAGTAATGCACCTCACAGGACTGCAGAGAGCGTGAAATACAAAGAGTATGCTACAAAGGCTACTGCCTGAAGGAATCCAATGTTATTTGAATCAGAAGTGTGCCATGTAAGGATCTTCTTGTTCTTGTACAAGTAGTAGTTCACTACTACTTGTTCTACCTATCCAGCAGCATTCCTTGTGGTGTTTCAGTCCTCTAGTTGCAGGCTGCAGGAAAAATCAGTACCTACCATGGGGTTCCTGGAATAGGGGTGGTTGCAACTGGCTTGGCTTTCTGAGCTGCTTTTTCTTCTTCAGTCATTTCTTCCTCTTTTGGCTCCTCAAGATAAAAGCAAACAAAGAAACAAACAAACAGCAAAATCAAGTTACAGGACTTAGGCAATGATAGCTAGGCAACTACTTGTTTATTATGGGTAATTTTCTTATTTTAAACAAGCAATCATATCTTGAAACAATGCTGATCACCAGCTCACAATTCCACCTCAACCACACTTCAAACAAAAGCACTGGAATTTCATCACATAGAGTGGAAGTGCTGCTCCAGAATTCAATCTAGAAAACCTCCAAGTGTTTGCTTCGCTTAGACTTCATTGAAACCTTACTTAAATTCTTCTCTAGATCTGCACAAATCTTTGACATAGTTCATCAAGGACTGAAATGCTGGGGCAAAGAAATATGTACTTGTTCTTGAAATTCATTTATCCAAAACAAAGACGTGGAGCATGAAACAGTCGAAAGTCTGCAATGACCTTTGTGACAGAAACGAACAAACCTCAAAAGTAAACAGGACACAGGGGTAGCAAAAACAATAATTGAATTCTGCATTATTGCTAAAAAGGGTAAATCCAAGTTCAGAGAAACCAATATAAAAACATTTATTTCATTTATTTTCATTCAAGCACATTGGCATCTTCAAAACTTATGCTTTTTCAGCATGACAAAATGCCTTTCAGGAAAAAAAAAGGCTGATTTTTTTTACTGTATCGTAAGCACTGAGCATCTTCTAGCACATGCTTTCCTAACAAACTAAACACATTGGTTATAGCACATTGAAACAAAGCTTTCACTTTTCCAAGTCGTAAAAAAGCTAAGAAATAGCTATTTAAGGATTTTAAAGGAAAAGTTTCATTTTTGTGAACACCTTCAGAAGAGCAAAAAATGATTATGTCTGTGCAATCAGGTTACCTTTTTTCTTTTTTGCTATATTCACATTAATTTTGCAACTTAACTCATACTTTGTTTTTCCTTCTGAAGTTGTCTTTTTCTGTTAAAAAAACGCTATAAGGACAAAAAAAAAAAGAAAAAGGCTTTCAAAAATCACCCCAGAAATTCAAGAACTCAGACTACTAACCATGTTTCCTGTCAATAATGCCTGGTCTACAGATGCATCCACCCCTGCAGGATGCAGGAAATAAAATGACGATACTATTTGGTTGCAAGGTCTTTTACCTCCTTTATAAGTTCTTTTATAGGTTCTTCTTTTGGCTCTTCTTCCTCCGTCTCCATTGGTAAAGGTTCCTCTGTAGGTTCTTTAATTGCCTCTTTAATCTTCTCTTCCATTTTTTCTGTATGAAGATAAAACTTCCCTTAATATTGTTAACAAACAATTATAGAAACAGTTGTGTTTTTTCCCATATGATTATCCAAGCACAACAGCAAAAACAAAACTTATTTTTAATGTATTTTTACCACTTTCCATTCAGACACTTTACAACATCTGCTTATAAGGATGTGATTATCTCCAGTAGCAAGATCTATCTGGGACTAAAAATGGAAATACTGTAAGACAGTCTATTAAAAAGGCAGCTGAATGTACCATCCTTCAGAACAAGTGCTGAGTTCTGCATTCTGGTTACAAAACTGCCGTGCATCGCTACAGGCTCGGGGCAGACTGGCTCAAAAGCTGCATGGAGGAAAAGCGTCTGGAAAAGCAGCTGACAGTCAGTTGAACGTGAGCCAGCAGTGTGCACAGGTGGCCAAAGAGACCAATGGCGTCCTGGTTTTGTAGCAGGTACTATCAGCACAGCCAGCAGGAGCAGGGAGGTGACTGTTCCTCTGTACTCAGCACAGGTGAGGCTGCACCTCCAGTGCCGTGCTAGAAAGAAACTGAGGCCCTGGAGTGTGTCTAGAGAAGGACAAGGGAGCTGTGAGGGGTCTGGAGCACAAGGAGTGGCTGAGGGAGCTGGGATGGTTCAATCTGGAGAAGAGGAGGCTCAGGGGAGGCCTTATCACCCTCTACAGCTCCCTGAAAGGAGGCTGTCGTAAGGAGGGGGGGGGGGGGGGTCAGCCTCTGCTCCCAGCTAACAGCAACAGGATGAGAGGTGATGGCCTCCCACTGCACCAGAGGAGAGATATGGGGACAGGCTGCCCAGGGAAGCAGTGGAGTTACTGTCCCTGGAGGTGTTGAAGAAAAGGGCAGATGTGGCACTGAGTGACATGGGCCGGAGTTAGTTGAATTATTAGAAAGTTGTATATCAATTACTTAAATAACTGTGTAAATGTTTGACATATGTCTAAACAACGACTTCTTGTTACTGGAAGAACCATCAGACAATAAAAGGAAGGACTTTCTGGTCTGACTGGATTTTCTTCCCCAAAAAAGACTTTACACACTGAATAAGAGCCACGAGATTTTTCCTCTTTCTTCCTTGTTTCTGATACAAGTATTTTCCCCCAAAGGAGCAACACCACGGACACAAAGGGGATCAGAACAAATGCAAGCCACAGAACGTGACCAGAGCACAACTTCAGACTTAGTGGACAGGAGGCAATTTCCTTTTTCTTCATATTTCAAAACTGTTTACAAACTCAGCCTTTCACTTTGCCTTCAGAATTTTAGCGACTTTCATTTTCCCTGGTTTACAAACTTTAAAATAAATGATCTTTTCCCCCATTCTCTATCTTCCTGTAACTGAGGTCTTCTCAAATTTGCGAGTGTGTACAGTACTACATTCTACAGGAGTGGAAAGGTGCATCTTAAATTGCCACTTTCAGACTCGTGAGCGATTAAGTGGATCCATACAATCAAGATGTAAAGATACACTTAAGACAGATGGGGGATTAGACAAATTCTTGTTCACATTTCAAACAACCATCAATAACCTAAGCAGTTTTGCCTCTCTCACATAGTTATATTTAAAAAAAACAGTACCTTTTTCTTTCAGTTCTTGGGGCTTTTCCCACGTTGACTCCAAAGTCCTGTTGTTGTAATAGTACGTCTTTCCATCCGCTGTTTTGTACTCTGTCCATTCAGAGACTGCTGTTGCTCCAGCCAGTGTGGCAGGCGAGGCAGCAATAGCGACCTGAGGATGGATCATAGGTACGATGGGAGGTGCCATTCCTGGCAAGACACCTACAGGAAGGGGGAGCAAACAAAGGAGACAAGAGAGAAAAGAAAAGGAAACAAAACAGTAAGTGACAATGAAATACCAAAGACCCCAAACCTAGCACGTTACTGATTGATGTTACAAGTAATCATCCCACATCAAAAAAGGTTATTTTCTACATGAGACTGAAAGCAATGGACTGTTACTAAGTTTTCTTACTACATATTAATGAACACTAATGCCCATATTACCAGGAAAGTTACATAAATACAACTTAATTTTAATTAATATTCAATTCTGCACAGCACAAGGACAGCTGGGCTTTAGATGTTTGCTTTAATGTCAAAATGAGGTGTATTTTTAAAGTAAGTTTTTATTTTTTCTCTAGAGTGATTTAAACTGTGGAATAGTTCTATCATTTTAGGATACCTAAAGCAAAAAAAAAAACCACCTATCCTAAAGGATACCTAAAGCTGCTGTGAAAAGCAATGACGCTGGCCTGACTCTGAGCCACAGGATACACTATGGAGCAGAACTCTGCTAAGCCTTAAATCCTGACTTCATCCTAGCATCAACTCAGAGCCTTGGATTAAAAACAAAAAGAATGAAACATTTCAGAGTTTGTGATGGTTCTGTTAGTAGCAAAGACTGGAAAAAAAACATTTTATTCACATCCTAAAGCAAAATGACAAGCAAATATGGAAAATAAAACAACCAAAATGCTACGGTATTATTTCTCTGCTAGATTAAATAAAATAGATATACTGACCATGTTTTGAGTGACAACTTCTAGAAAAGCAAACTGGATATGATCATCAGCACTACGAGATCATAATTTTGAACTTTTAACATTTATATGAAAATTGTTTCTCTTCAAATAAGGGAAAAGGTTCACATTACACATTGCCATGAACTTATTGCAGTAAATGGCTTTTCTTAAATGCACAATTTGAACAATGCTAAGTTTCATATTAAGACACACAGACACGCACACCAACACGCGGGCACAACCACGTCACTGCACACGTGGGGGGAAAACAAAATCCACACACAGGAAACTACTAACTGAGAAGTATGGGCATGAAAAGGGACACGGTTATCACAGAACTCAATGGTTACAGAACACTGTACTGGATTTGGTGTACAAAATTAGCTGATGCTAACAGTTAATTGGGAAAGCTACTTCCTGGCCAAACATGATATTTGCATTTATACTGGTTTTGAAAATAAAGTGTGTGTGTATATATATATATGTATATATATATTCAGTCATTGGAGAAGCAAATAAATAAATAAAATATAAACCACAACATTCACTACCATGCCAACTTACAGACAAAACGAACTAAGATGGGTTTGAAAATTACCGGTCTTGGTGGTAGCGACTGTCTTTACATACGGGCAGCTGACTATTTGCATCATTGCTACACCTGCAAAACGGATAAGCAAGCATGTTGGAAAGCTGCCATGGTACGTCAGCTACCACTGGGAGTCTGGGTGCTAGGATTTCCTGCCGCAATTTGGGATGCCATTCAGCAGGCAATAAGAGCCTCCCGGCAAGAGAACAAACGTTTTTTACACTGATATTTTATGACAGATCCAATTTTAAATTAAGCTGAAGCAACAGTTTCTACCTCCATTAAACCATCTGCTCAGCAGTCACTGGGATGCTGCTTAGAAAAAATAAGTGTGCATCTGAACGATGACTCAGGGGTTTAAGTTCATTGGGGGGGAGCAGAGCCCTGCATGCAGGGGCAGTACCACGGGAGCGGGTTCTGCTAACGGAGAGGTTCTCCACGGACTGCGTTCGCTCAGAGCCATGCGAGCGGCAGCAGCAAAGCGAAGCTATCAGTGCTGCTGCTGTGCCTGGGAGGTGGAGGAAGGGCAGCAGGGCAGCCAGCCTGGTGAGCACGGCGGGGAGCTGTGGGGTGAGAGCTGCACTCAGCACCCTGCAGGAGACGCGGGGTGGGGGAAGGCTGCGGCCGGAAGAAAGGGGTGCAGTAATAAAAGCAATGAAGCTGCAGAGGCAACAAACGGCCCTCGTCTTTCATTTCCTAGAAAGCTGCGAGCTGAAAGTGCTCTACAAACATCAGCCCTCAAAAGGCAGCAGCACAAAATTCTCTGCTCTCCAGCTCCTATGAAATGGCACAGCCACAAAGGGGAAGCATCAACTCCTCCTCAGTTAGATGGAAAATTCAGTAAGAAATTAGAGAGGGAGAAGAAGAATGCATTTCCCAAACCCTTCATTTTCGGGTATGGAAGGAAACTGCAGAAGTTCTCTCTGCATTACTCAGGTTTTGACACTCGGAAACGAAATGCTTCAGAAACTTCCTCCCCTAACCTGCATCAATGCCCCCATGCAAAGCTGGAAAGCCTCCAGTACAAAGTGAAATTAAACCCCTGTGTTTATAACAAATGCAACTACTGTTTTTCTTCAGTAGAGATCTAGTACCAAAAGCATACTAAAAATACTGCCAATTATTTCAAAAATATTTGTGAGAGGATAGAATTGCAATGATCTTTACTAAATACTTCCGTGAAAGAATCCAAAACAAGCTTTATAAAAATAGTGTGAATTGAGACACAAAAACATTGACTCAAACAGCACTGAATGAAGTACCTGTCTAAATTTAGGAGGAATCATGTTACGTACTTCAAAATGAATGAGGAGATTCGTTTTGTTACGGAAGTTACAGCATGTCTTAACGGGGTCAGTACAAACAGGGCCGCCTGCGGGATCGCTGCGAGCAGAGATCCTGCAGTGCAGATCACACTGAGCAATACCTGAGCTGCGTCCTCTGCCAAGCTCCAACATACAGCTACCTTTTAACAGACGAATTAAGAGAAAGCAGACTTACTTTTTAAGATCTGAGATTATGAGATATCACTAATCAACTCTTCCACTGCTCCGTCTTACTACAGCGTAACGCAGTGAGCAACTCTGGAATCCCATGGCAATGGCATTCATCAGCTCTGCCTCTGCAACTTGAGAACAACCCAGCTAACTTTATGTAAGGTGCTGAAAGTCCCAAATATCTGCACATCACAACTTTGTGAGCCTTCTGGAATTCACCTTGCACTGCCCTGGAGTCATCTTAACTTCTTTTCACTTTCTTTTTTATTGTAAAGTAGTTCAAAGGTTTCATTTTCTTTGATGGTGGTTATGAACTATTACAATCGAGCTAGAGCTGGCTGAAAGGATTAAGCTGTTTTTATTCTGTGATGAGGCAAACTGGCAACTTAGACTCATTAGTGGGAACACACTCTTTGCTGCTAGGTATCCTCCCATGTGTAAGGAGTTCAACTCAGAAGACTCATCTCACCAAAGACAGTACCAGGAAAGCTTTGGAAGAATCACGTTTTCAAACATGAGTTTAAGAAGGAGAAGACTGATGCTCTGCCTTTCCTTCTGTATTCAATACTCAAGAAATTCTTTAACAAGCAAAAAAACACCAAACCAACCACACAGCCCCATCCCATTCCGCTGGCACCCATCCCTGCTGCTTTAACCATCCCCATGTTAGCAGAGTTCACACTTCAGTAGCTGATTAAATCCCCCTGATGTGCACAAACCCTTCACGCTCTGCTGACCCCTTGCTGACAGTGTCAAGAACTGCTGCTCAGAACAGCTGGCTGACCGAGGCCACTTCTGCTGTTCTCTAAACCTCACAATACACTGACATCAGCATTCTCCCTGTATCCTCTGTTTTTCATTCAGCCTTGGATATTACGTTCAGAATAATATAGAGCAGTGAGAGCTACACTGTGACAGCCTTCCCAAGCACAGCACAGATGACAACAGCATTACCTCACTGTCTGACAAAAAACACTCTTCTAAAAAGAGCAACAAGTCAGTCCTCTCTTCTTGTCTCTCAAAAAAAATACTTCTTACTCCACGCATTTCTAACTAATTAGCAAAACATATCCCTTAGCTGCCTTGACATTTCTATCTTTTGATAAAAGAAGGTGTGGGAAGTGTCCTAGAGTATTATTTTTCATCCAATCTATTCACTGGGAGGCTGAGAGCAACCCTCCCATGTACTGCACCCATGTACTGAAGGTACAGGAGAAAGAGTCACCTTGCTCTGTCTGTACAAAAGCACAAGGAGGCAGCTCAGAGTCCTTCCTTGTAAGTAGAAACTAACTCATATCCAGCATAACCACAACCTAAAACCTTCCACTGCAACAGAAAACCATCAGTGTGCAGTTCATGCTATCGCACATCAGGGGGAAAAAAGGCGATCACTTTTGAACTGAACAGGAATTCAACAGGAACTCACTGCAAACTGAATTATTTAAGTAATTAAGAATCAGCTGTGACCCATTCAATGATTACAAAGTCAAGTCCAAAGTTTTGCCAGCCTAAAATATTCCAGTATCTATCTAAATAGATAGATATCTAAATAGATATCTAAATAGATCGAAACCTGATCAAATTTGATTTATCTAGACACCAGGGAGCTCCCACCTAAGGCTTCTTCAAAGCAGACTTTGCGTCTGAATCTAGCATCCTGAATACCTTCATTTAAATTGTCCCCAGCTTAAAACTCCACATTTTGCTTCGATTTTCAGCATCATACTTGAGAGCTGCAACAGAAGAGAGCTAAAAACACCTGACATCATCAAGGGCAATGCATCTGAATGGTACCTTTTCCTGCTCACGAGTTATTTTAATCTGTTTTTGGGGGGAAGGGGTGAACAATCCATCTCCTAACTAATATTTAAACACAAGACTCTAGGTCTACATCAAGCAAGCGGAAAAAAATTAACATGAAACTGTAATCGGTAGAATGCAGTCCTACTATATTCTCAGTCACTTATAGATTCTGTGCAGAATCTCACTCTTAAATAGGATGATGAGATGGACACGTGCTGTGAGACAAGAACTGCACCAAACACTTCCTGGTATTTTCAACAATCTAAAACCAGAAATGTTTACATGTTTAAATGTACCTATTTTCTGATACGGATATCAAAGAATTAGTTGCCAAAAATTTAATGTTCACTGTTAATTAAAAAGTCTGTCTGCTATCCCTGAATTCTTTCAAAAATACTCTAAGTGGAGAGGATTCAGGCAAGTTCCATACACAGTGGACACATGAGTGCAAACAAATTGACAACATGGACATGTAGCGGACAAGACAATCACAGTTTGCCAATTTACCTGGAAGTGGAATAGGCATGCCAGGAAGGGGGACACGAAATGGAGGTACCATTACTGGTGGAAAAGCAGGAATTGCTGCAGTTGGTTGAGGTACTGCATGAGGAACTGCAGGAGGCAATGTCTGTGGGACTGGCTGGGGTACAGTCTGCACAGGTGTAGCAGAAGGAGCAGAGGTTGAAACACTGACTGATGGTGTGGCAACTGAAACACCCGAACTTGGGGTCTGGTCTTGGGTAGTAGGTGCTGATAGAAAACAAAACAAAACAAAAATACAAAGAACACCTTGTATCGCAGATACTACAATATATTCGCTGCAAACATTCTGGCTCTGTGTTTCCCAGCAGGTGTTACGTAAGCAGGTATGCTTAGAATCAACAGGAAGACACTCTTGAACAGAAAATAGCTTTTGTCTTCTCTGTAACACTAAGTTTTCACAAAAGAAGTCCATTTCAGATTTTACTTTGTACCATTCGTTACTCCTAACAGGACTGCACAGTGGTGGCAGGACTACAGCAAAGGACAGAGCTCATCCAGTAAATACATCAAATTCTACTCTGCATCCGTGTTTAGAAGAACAGAAAGGGAACATTACAGAAAGTTTCAAATGGAAAAAGCTTATTCTTATACTGAATGAATAAAGGTTTCATTGTAGTGAGGTAATAACCAGCACATGCATGACGACAGTTCATTTAAAAGCATGCTCATGAATTGGTGATCCAAGAATGGAAAAATGTCAATTAAGAAATGTGTAATTAAGCACAGAAAAGGAAAGTACTTTTTGTTCAGAAGCTGCAAGAACTTTCTTGGTTTTCAGTGCCTCCCAGTGGAAAAAGACAATACCAGCATTCAATTCAGCAATCCCTGCAGCATGCCTGAAATCAGCATGTAACCAGGAGCAGTGCTGCACGACAAAGCACTGGCAAAACAGAAACTAGAGACCTGATGGCTGGAAGTCAGTGACCAGACCTGAAATTCATACTCTGAGGTTTGGTAGAGGAGGAGCTGTTGTAAAATGGGTTAATTAAAAAAAAAAAAACAAAAAACAACCAAAACCCCCAACTTATAAGCACGTGATATATGGGCACCCTGGATGCCTTCTTTATTTAACCATAACCAGAAGCACTCCCAAGCAGATATCAGTATTAAGCTACTTAGAAAAAGATTTTTGGTCTGTTGTTCTGAAGTGCTTCAGGATGAGAGAGAGTTCTTAGCCTAAAATTTAGGGAAACAGAGCCAAGAGTGAGCACGTGATTTGTTTTAAGGCCTTCAAATCAGTACCAGACGAGGATGGAGCTCACCAGAAGCCCCAGACTTTTACAGGCCAGGCCCAAGAGTTGTAAAATTATTTCAACCGATAAAATGTTATCACCTGGGCACAGACACCAACAGTCACAGTTCTTGAAAGCAAAGACAAAGCTTAGCAGGTAGAACAGGCAGAAGCAGAACAGACTCTTAGCACTGAGTATCAAGACATTTTGCTCAGAGAAGGTGCATGAAGAGCAACATCAAAACTAGGAGCAGTTCTCAGAAATCTATGCCAGCACCAAACGTTCACCTTCTGCCTGCTTCCAGTCTCTCAGCAAAATGGCCGCAGCCTCAGGTGATGACACCAGACCTATTTCAACACAGCAGCTGATCACAGCTTTATGTTTCATATTAAGGCTCTGACAAGTTTTGAGCAATGCAGATTTTTTGCTCCTCCAGTGACCTCCTTCCAGGACTAACAACGTGTACCTTGTGGGTTACCCAAATGTGACTTGCTTTCAAACAAAGATACCAGAAGTTTGGGTTAAAAAATTAAGCCTGATTTGTCTCTCTTGTGACAACATAAAGGTCAAATATTTCAATGGGACACATCTGTGTGCTAGAGCTGGAGTTCAGACAGCTCAGCAATTGCTCATCTTCTGCAGGTGGCTTTGCGTGGCCCACTGTACACATTTCTGCCAGCACAGCCACAACAAGAGCTATTAAACAACAGGCTTCCAGAGCAGCAGAGATGCTGTGCTTTCAGAGCCCTGCACACAGGCAGAACACAAACCAAAGCGTTTGTTAATTAGCATGCCTTGCTTTGTCCACACACTGTGATTTTACTCAATTGTTTGCTGGTGACATACACATGCAGATAGATTTGAGTACCTAAGAATCTGTGTCAATGCTCTAGAGGCATTTGTGAGCATATATATACGCCAAAGTGTATTACAAACTATTGTTTCATCTAGTTGCTACGTGTAAACATTCATTATGTCCATGCTGCATAAATAAGACCCCTAAACTCCTGGGGTTTCTCAGTAAGAAAATCCTTAAAAGCAAAGACTTAGACCATGTAATCAGCAGTAATCTTCAGACTCTTATTCAAAGGTCATCTGTGAATAATAATGGGGCTAAGGACTTTCTTTTTCCGTTTTCGTGCAGCTCCAGCAAATGGGACCTTGTGAGGCTCAGCTAGAAAGCTACTAGTGGTAAAAATAAGACATCAGAAGCAGCTCTATTCTGCAATCAACCAATTCTGTGTAGTCCAGAAACAGCACTAAAAGATTTACTCTTAAAGCAACAAATGCTGTTTTGGAAACAGAGGAAATTGGTACAATTGCAATTCCTACCTCAATTTTTTTTTTTTGCGAGATACTTTTCAAACCAGTTTTGCTTTAACTGCAGTCAAAAGGAAGTGATGTATAACAGCTTTGATATGATGTGATAAAACAAAAAAAAAACCAACACAAAGACCTAAAGAAAAGGGCTGCACGCTGACCGAGATTCATCTACACCTGCACAGTACTACTTTAACTCCTCCAAATCAGGAAAAAAAAATAACAGCAACAAAACCCATGCAGTGTTCTTATGGATTAAATACTGTAGTCTGAACACATGCCACTCGATGTGGAAATTGCTTCCTGCTGGATACTAAGCTTTTGCTGCAGCAGCTCCCCAAAGCAGCACCCCATCAGTGGAAAGCTGAGAAGCCCTCAGGTACTCACTGGAATTTGTCTGTGAAACCGACGTGGCCGTGGTTGTGGTAGAGGTGGTGGAGGACTGAGTGCTCGAGGAGGTTGACGGTGAGGCAGCACTGCTGGTTGTTGGTGTGGAGGCACCGACCTGGGCCTGGGCTGCCAGCATCGGCGTCAGCTCCGACTGCTGGATGACTTTCACCCCATCTGGCTTAGTCCACGCTGACTCACGCGTACGTGCGTTGTAGAAATAGACCTAAGAGTTAAGGATGTCGCTATCAAACAGGTGCTTATCTGAAAGGGGAGCATTTAGCAGTGCTATGGCTACTCCTGCTCTAAGCGCAATTACCTAATTTTAATAAGAGAAGCAGTAGAATGATACAGGATTTTACCATGCAAGCTTTTTTAAAAAACCTGGACTGCCCGCAAGTAGGACTGTAAAGGCAACACCTTGACAACAGCTGCAAACGGCAGTGACTCTGCTGTGCCTGGTGAGCATCTCACCTTGCCATCTGGAGTTTTGTTCTCCACCCATATCTCCTCAGCTGGGGGCATTGCTGGTGTCCCAGGGGCAGTGACAGGCGGCATTCCCGGAGGGAACATCATTCCGGGCGGTGGTGGCATGCTGCCCATGGGAGGAGGCATAAACGGTGGTCTCTGAAGGCAAACAATAGTAATAATGTAATACCATATTCAAACTTGCATTTATTGAAGCATCAACGCTCATTACGGCCATGCTGAGGTTAACTGCCCACCCTGAGAGCTCTAACAGACCAACCTTAGCTCAGAGAACTCCCCAGCAAACCACCGTGAATGGCGGAACAGCAGAGAGAAGCACTTCACACCCGAGATGTTACTGTAAATGCAAAGCAGCAGAAAAGAGTGGTACGAAAAGGAGCGGGGTGAGGGAAAACTACTCTCTGAAAAAGGAAAAAATCCCTACGCAAAAAAGAATGAGGTGGAACTGTTCCTGAGCAGCTGTAACTGCCCCTCAGACTCCTCACACTGTGAAGCAAAATGATTTCTTGCATTACTACTGCAGTCACACAATGATAATTATGCAAAGATTAAAATCACAAGCAAGCATCCCATAAATGAGCACAGTACAGCTGTAGATTTTATTACAATCCACTACGCATCTCAAGCATCCATTAACTAGAACTCTAGCTAATGCTAATTAAAAAAAAAAAAAATCACATATCTTAACTGCCACACGATCAGAAGAAATCCAGAACTGCCCAGCATGTTCGCTCTCACATGAAAACAGAACGCCTGGTTTTCTAATTAAAGGTATGTTCATTTATCTCACTTGTTTATTTGGACTGTTCTGAAATTTCCTGTGTGTAACAAGCACAACAAATGCTTCCCTATAAAAAATGGCAGTCAACAAAATTCATCAACTTGTTTAATTCACTCGGCATGAACCTACAACTGCTCCAATTATCCACATAACTCCAGTTTTAATTAAACTTCAGAAGATTTCCTCCCTGCAAAAGCAATACCAAGACAGTTCACTGCAAAGAGCTTCCAGCCCTACCCTCACATCTGACAGGCTCCACACAGAAATGCACACACGCAGCAGGATGGATGAAGGCTCTGCTGAAGCTGTGATGTTTGCAGCAGATCCCACGAACAGTGGGTGGCTCAGTGGGGTGTGCTGTGCAAGCCAGCACTGAGCTGCACCCACACTCTGGAATCTGAGTCCTACCCATGACAGTTTTCAGTGTGTGCAGTGTCCTTGCATCCTGTACACATTTGGCTTCTTCTGAAAGTTTTCCTGAGATCTCTGCTGTAAGAGATGCATTTTTAACTGCTTCTTAAACTCATGCACCAGCTCTGATTTTTGCTCAGAACCACTGTAAAGGAAGTCAAAAGGCCACAGACAAAATTAAAAACTAAGAAGAAAACTATTAAGGTAACTTCCTTTCCTCATGACTTCTCTGCAGCTCCTCCATCTGGCTGTCAGATGATCTCTCTCTTTACTGCCCTACACCCCAGTGTAGGCAGTAGAACTCCTACTCCTACCCCCCTACTGGGGTTCTTCTCCTATAAGAAGAACCCCAGTAGCCCACTTTTAGTTTGCTGCTGCTTCCTGAACAAAAATGAGTTGGATTGTTCCAGGGCAGCACGAGGAGCAGAGAAGAGGATCCGAGTGTGCAGTCAGGGGATACAGAAAACAGTTCAGCTCCCCACTAAGCACCACATCACCTTCAGAATCATGTGCAAAGCCGAGCACGGTGCTGACAGCACGAAGGAACGTAGACAAGCTTGGTGTGTGAATTTCATGTATGGCAACGAGCTGTAGAAGACATTTAGTGCATGGTATGGTTGAATAGCCACAATTAACAGCTGAGAGCAAAAGCACATTCACAATATAAATCAAACACACAAAACAATGAAATGTCAGGGCTCTGGGTTTCCAATTAACTGGCTGATTCTTGAACTGGTGCAGGCACCAGGAAACGTGGTCCTGTGCTTCCTTCCCAGGTCTGCTGCACACTCCCACACCTTCATTTCCGCCAGATCTCTCTAGTCTGTGAATGGGTGCTTGAATTTTAACACCATACCAGTGGGAAAACGGGACCACAGAGCACCAAGAGGAAGACAAGGTATGTGGAAATAGCATTAAAAAAACTTAAACTGAGCATGAAATCATCCAAAACCAAGGACAAGGTCCTGGTACCAGATCAAAGGAACAGAAAAGACAACTTTCCACTAGATGAGTGGGGGCTGCTGACATCCCACAAAGTTATTGTTTCCATCTTCAACTCCACAAGTCCTTTCAACTAAAAAGAAAAGCTACACAAGATGAGGCTGCATTCTGATGTTGATTTATTTCACGTGAAGTCCACATTAAGTCCTTGCTCTTGCACTGGTGGTTGCTTTGCTTCCTTTCCTGCTGCTCCACCACCTGCACAAAGCTATATGCAGAGCCATACACTCCCATGCATTGGGAGTGATGTAGAAAGAAGCTTTTATAGCTCAGCTGCCAAAGACATAGGCAAAGCAAGACCAAAAATATAAAAAAAATACTAAAAATACCATAGAATAACCCATGTTTCCATGTTTTCTTTCCTTCTTGCCCACATCCCTACTCTTTCAATTAAATTTCACAGACAGAAGTGTTCAGTATTCCATTACAAAGCGTGGATATAAACCATTATTTAAACACCACACAGTATTATGCACCACCTACAGCCCCCGCATGGTAATCACACCGTCCTGATGCCCCTACGTTGCTGTTACAACAAACTTTTCTTACTCCCAGATATGTTGTACCTTTCAAACTGTCCAGGTATCTGTAAAGTAAGCAGAAGTACTCAAACACACAACATGACAAAAGGTGAGCAAAGATGCACCTGACTTGAGCCCAACAGGCTCACAATGCGCTCAGACTAATCCTGTAGATGCCAAGAACACTCAAAGTTTAAAGAAGAACAAAATCCAGACAAGCACCAAAGGTACTGTGAGGTAAAGAACGTTCTCCCCCAGACAAAAGAGAGCACGGAGTCACGTCAGTATGAGAGCTATATGCTGATGATTTGGTCAAACCCTGTGCCTACTCACAGGTTTTTCAGATGTTTGCTCAGTGTTTGTCCATTGACAATTTCTGGTGCATCACTACTGACATAACCTTCTGAATGCAGCACTGAAACAAAACATACTCGATCGCTGATCACAGATCTGCTTATCAGAATTACTGCTTGCCCATCTGACCGGTCCACTGGCAGTGAGAACTAACAGCAAACTTCCACAGCAATTGCCATCACGGTTCATGCTGGAACTCAGGTAGAATTCAGCTCACTGCACTGCAGTACCTTCTGCCAGTCTGTGCTCATTCACCACTGCCCAGTAAGCAGTCACAGCACACCAGGACACCCCAGAAGGCCAACACACACATCAGGTGTGCATTTTTCCAAGCGTGGAGGGCTGTGCACAGCTAGCTGCTGCATTCTGCATGGCCACAAGGCACTGAAGGGCAGCTGGGCTTTGGTTAATGCAGGCGGTGAACTCGCTCTGCATAAACCATTAACACAGAACTGCCGTAAGGAGTCGAACGCAGGGCTCTTCACATGGCCACACGCCAGCCTGTGTTCCACACCATGCAGAAACTGCATGCCCCTTCCTCGCCCTCCTCACCGCTCTCGTCTCCCCGTGCCCACACATGAACACAACGGACCGCCCGGCTTACCTGCAGGTGCGGGGGTCCCATCGGCGGCGGGATCCCTCCCGGGGGCGGCATCGGAGGCATGTTGGGGTCGAAGGGTGGGCGCCCGAAGGGGGGCCGCGGCGGCGGCGGGGGGCCCCTCATCATCCCGAAGGGCGGCGGAGGCCGCATCAGCGGGGGGGGGCCGCGCAGCACCGCGTTCGGGGGCGGCGCCGGGCCGCGGAACCGCAGCGCCTGCTGCTGGGCCATCCTGCGGGGAGGGGAGAGAAAGCGCGCTAGCTATCGTTCACTGCTGAGCTGCAGGGAAATCGGTGCTTGTCAAATCTGAATAAGACGAGAGCGAACGAAGCTCAACCGCGTGAGGAAAAAGCACCAAACCTGAGCTACGTGTGAAAAAAATCACACGCAGCCTCCAGCAGGTTCTCCCCTTCGCAAACTCAAAGGACGGCACTTGGTAACTTCCACGCACGGGGAGAAACAACCGCCCTGGCGCTGGAGGCCAGGCCCGGCTCCGGGCCCCGAGCGCCGCACACGTGCGGGAAACGCAGCGCCCAGCGCGCCTCCGACAGCGCGACTGCGCCGCGACGGCACGAGGGGAGCGGGGAGCGGCACGGCACGGCCCGGCGCCGGGCCCGGAAGGAGCCGCGTCCCGCCCCGCACCGGCGCCCCCCGCCCGCGAGACCCAGCCCGGCCCGGCGGCCCCGCGCGGCGCGGACGAAGGCGGACGGGGCGGGACGGGAGCGGAGTCCGCAGCCCC